>JACXGJ010007286.1:0-31021 GCA_016801105.1 Esox niger | reverse complement strand
GTGATAGGGATGGACCAGTCATTCAGCATGGGGGTGATAGGGATGGACCAGTCATTCAGCATGGGAGTGATAGGGATGGACCAGTCATTCAGCATGGGGGTGATAGAGATGGACCAGTCATTCAGCATGGGGGTGATAGGGATGGACCAGTCATTCAGCATGGGAGTGATTAATTATTGATAACTACATTTCCTTGACAGAAAGTGTGTACTTCTTGATAAAATTTAAATTTGCTCTGTGAGTTTCCTTGTCTGCAGGATAAACAATTCCTGGGAGTACCTTCTGCCCCCAATGTCTTGCTGGAATCTCCATTCCCTTCCCATATCGAAGAAATCATTACAGCTCACATTAGTTTGCAGGTAAAACTGTTTAAAAAAAGCAACATTATATCTTAAAACTTTTCAAAAACCACCACTTAAGGGCATACAGATATTTTTTGAAAGCAACTAGATTAAGAATGAAATGGTTAAATTGGCCTCCATGGCAACAAGACAAGCACATAGCTAATATAATTGCTATGCATTCTGGTTTCCTGAATTGCTATGAATTAATTCTGCAGGCTTTTTAAATGGTTTTCTGTGGGCAAAATGTTTGTGCTATGTTTTTCACTACAAATTTAAAGTATAAAAAATATTTTCTGAAATATTGTGTTGGAGCACATCACTAACACACAGAATAGTTTCATTGCTGTTATATCTCTAGAATTTGATGCATGTATGCATGCTAACAATGTGGTGTCATAACAATCATAACATCACAACCATTTGTATTTTGTGTTTTACTATGTCATTTGCACTTGCAAACTTATTGACAGAGGATTTTAAATTGTCAGCAACTACAGGGGAAAACAAATCAAAATGACATGTCAAAATGCTCCAACTAGAAAGTTTTCCAACTTGTCACTCTAGTCTCCATTTTTATACAGTTTAAATAGGTGTAGCACAATATTCACATTTTGGTTGAAATAGTACAGTACTCTCACTAACGGATGCAAGAAAAATCGCCTTTTACACGGCCTGGCTGAGAATACACACCATGCTTCAATAAAAGCTTTTTGGTTTGGGCTGTTGGTAATTGCCCAAAATACTGTATAATTTACCATTTTCTGTGATAGTTTAATACTGTGAATATCTTTTGGGACACATTCAAAATGTATGTCCTGGGCTCCAACACCAACATGTTGACATTGAACATGTTACAAACCAGAAACAACGCACAAGGTCAGCAGGTCACAGTGTTCGTAAATGACTTTCATGTGTGAGGTGGGCCGCAGCCTGGGAACCAGTTGTCACAGTGGAACTGGGCAAGGCTTTACACTGGAGAATATGAATATAGTGGAAGATTAATTACTCTAGGTGCAGACAGAAAATAACTTGTACTACTCACCAGCTTGGATCTGTGGTGCTTCCATTATGATCCCTGGTCCATCTGTTTGGCCAAGTGTTAGGATTGAGACCAGATCAGCACGCTAGACCACAGTGCAAACTGTTCATTTCCAAGTGGGAAGCTGGTAGTGTAGGTTTTGAAGGAATAAAATCAGTTGAGTTGCATTCATGTCTGTTTTCGAAAATGGTGACTGGTTGATGTGCAACAAGCTGCACCGACTTGAAACAAAAAGCACAACAAACCAAATAGATGTCTATTTCTGGATAAATAGCTATCTATTGCATTTTAAATATGAAAATAACGTTAGAGATATTTTCTGAGCTTCTCACTGATAATAAAAATGTGAAGTGATGTTCAGGTGGATTTTTTCCCCCCCAGTCATTTGTAATAAATACCCATTTCAGGATCGCAGCAGTAGCTTCAGCTAACATTCTGTTAGCATATGAAACCCCTTAGTGACAGTTCAGCATAATATTTCCCTTCAGCATTTCTGTTGTTTCCATTCCCACCACAGAGCACAGCCGTGTGAGTGTACACAAGGTCATCTCATCTCAGATCAATAGGAGCTATTGAGCCATGCACGCCCTCCTGCTTCTGAAACAGCCCTTACATCAATGGGAGCAAATGAAATGAAGCTCCTGGGTGGATGGCGTAGTAAAAAACAGAAGAATCAATTATTTTTGTGTGATTAATAATAAACAATAAAATGCTACTACTGTTGTTTAGTTTACAACAGCTTCATTTATTTATCTGGCTGAGGATGAATGTGTGTCTAAAATAAAGTGTACTGAAAACAAATCCCCTATAGCACTTAGATGAAGTCCTCTGTTGTTAAAATGAACCACATGAATCACATTACGAATTGGTGCCATATTAAACATGCATTGGGCCATCAGGTATAAATCAGATACACATTGTCAGAATAAATATGAAAACAATAAAAAAAATATGCAGGGTAAATTAAGTAAAATATTGATGGATAATAACATATTCTATAAGATTCCTTCCTATTTTTGTTCCATACAGGAACTTCTTTCAAATAAATTGTTTTCAGCCTCAAGATTAGTTAAGGCAAGAATCAAACCAAGATGAATGTATATTTTCCAATCAAAGCCCACCACATTCCCTTTCATCTTTAACATGTACCTTTACTTTCATAATTCACTAAAATCTACCGTATTTTCCACCATTGAACCTCGTCACCATTATCGCTTAGATCCATTGTCCAGATAATAAACCCCAATAACATTTCTTTCCTTTTTTCTTTTTTGTCATCGTGACCTTATTAAATCCTTAGATTCTTCTCATTTATTATTTTCAAAAGCTGTCTGTCTTGCTGTATGTGGACCTAGTAGCTGGTTGAAATGGCAGGCCTGGAAGCCTCCCCCAGGGGACAGCGGGATTGGCTGGCTGTGGATCCAGCTGTAGACGAAAGGTTCTTTCTCACTTATTACACCTGCACAGATGGGTCATACTCTTTTATTCATAAGCGAGCACTAACTTTGATCTCGAGTGGCATATAGTGTTTAGCATTCTCCGGACTGGATGGAGAGGGCCTGGCATTGGCTGGAGTAGGAAGTGCTTTGACTTGAGTCTCCACTTCCCCCAAAATATTCTCTTTTCAGTCACCTTCCGTCCTTTTAATCTTGTAACACGTCAAGCTATCGTCAACACCTTTTTTGTTTTACATTCTCCCCTCCACGTGAGTTCACCCTCAACGCAATTTGTATATACTGTTTGTTACACAAAGCAGTGCATGTGAGAGAAGGTGTTTTACTTGAAATCATCAGAGATCGTTTGCGTGGCCTTTCTTCACTTCATAAAATACTGTTCGAGTTAAGAGGCTTTTGCATTTCTGACACCCTATGCCTAAAATGTTCCCAGTGCAGCGATTACTGGTAGCGAGAATGTGGTGGGACCGGAAAAGAAGAATGGGTTCTATTTTTGCTCCGGTTAGTCTAAGAGTCATTCATTAAACAGTGTTTATCATTCATATTGACCTGGGTTAAATGTCCTGAGAATTATATCTAAAGCTAAATGTCCCTGTAGGTAATTAACAACAATTCATTACAGTACCTTGCCGGGGTGAAAGGCAACAGGGGAGGGGAGGGTAGAGGCAGAGAGGGAGCCGAAGGGAAAGAGAGAGGGGCACAGAGGGGAGATAGAGAGAAAAAAACATTTCGTTTATAGAGATGGAGGGTTGGAAGAGGTTGAGAGAGAGAGGCTACAGGGGCAGGGAAAAAGTAGCGAACAGAGAGAGGGAATGGGGACAGAGAGATTGAGGGGAGTGGGACACAGACAAAGAAGGATCAGCGGTCAGAACTGTGTGGTCAATGCTTTAATGTAGTAACTACTAACCGATATGGTTTCTTTTCTTTCACTGTCAGTTCTCACAGAGAATTCAGTTTCTTTCATTTGTCGCATTTGTTGTGTCTTTCTGACTGAGTCTGAGTGGTACTGCACTGTTGACCATGTGTTAAGAAGTTGTGATGTAACTTAAACCTCAACTTTATACTTTATAACAGCCTTAGTGGAAAGAGCAACTTGCATTTTCACAGAGACCTGACATCCTTATCTGAGTTATCCCCAACTGCTTTTCCATAATGGCAATTTGTTTTACAATCTAACAATTAAGCTAAAGATAGACTTTCTGTTAAAAAACTTAGGACATCCAGGGATATAAAGTAGTAATACTACAGATTAATCTGCCTTGAATTGATTCTGGGGCCTTTATGAAATAAACCTACTCCGAACATGTTCAATATTAAAAAGAATAAAACAACTTCTAAAAGTGTGTTAGTGTCCGCAGAAAGTGTGCATTAACCTCATTTATTTAGGTAAACAGAATTGAATTGAAATTCAGCATGATACAACACAAGTAAATTTGTTTGATCTAAATCTTTGGAGAATTATTTCAACAGCCGTAGGGTAGAAACATTTAATATGTTGTTTTCAAACAGACCTATCCCTACTAAAAAAGGCATTTGCTCTCACTACATGTCTTGCAAAATATATATCACAACAAAAGACTATGATAGCATTTATAGTTATTGAAAAAAATTCTGTGAAATCTCATGGGTCTATATACCTGAGAAAAATTTATTGTAGATTCTCTTATGTCATTATTATTGAATCCTGAAAATAATATATGCAGAAACGTATGAGAAAATATACAGGCCCTTGTGAAACAGTCTGCATACAAAACCACAGTATCATTCAGATTATTACTGAGAGCTTGATTTTTGATGGCTCTTTGGTAAACCGCAGAATGTCATTTTGTGTCAGTTCTCTCTGCATTCAGATCCCCAAGTCCAGATCCCAAATGGTTTCTTTTTAAACCAGGGCCCATTGCCCATAGGGTGTCATCTGTCTTGCTTCTCGCTGCAATAATTCTTCATTCTGCTTTCTTTTGGCATGTGAATTGGATGAGATGTGGGCTAATCATTTTCGGACAGAAGACGTTTCCTGTATATTCCACCTGTATGACTATACGCCAGTCCTCATGGAGTCTTTGACAGGGAGGCCTGTAGATGCGTAGGGATTTTCAGTTTCAACATTTATGCCATCCTCAACAAAATACCAACCAAAGCTGTTATGTCCCACATCTACTTTACATGTAGCCCAGATATATCTATACAATATTTTAATGCGAGATACTTATCTTTGGTCCTATCTTGAACAACACTAAATTCATTCTATGTTTACTATTTACTCTAAAAACATGTGTGTCTAACCTAAGTGCCCTCTCCTCTTGCTCCTCTCCTTCATTTCGGTCCCAGCCAACCCCAGACCTCAATGTCCGCCCGTTATCTCTGGCCTCAGTGTACAATAATTCCTGCCTGTGGGAGAAGGCAGTCAGATGTCTGCAGAACACCTAAAGGGACGTTAGCTGTATGAATGGTGCACTGACATTAGCTACTTTAGGGCATCACCATGGGAACTGGCTATTCTCACGAGTAAGCCCCTAAGCCTATACGTCATTGTAATTATCTACAGAATAAGGCTATACCGCTGTAGAAACATTTCTATTTCTTTCTTTCTCTACTTCTTTAGTTCCTTCTGTCATTCTTTTCGTAATTTCTGTTCGTCCGCCCTTTTTCTTTTTGACTACCCGTCTTTCTTCTTGCCTGAGTATCTGGCTGAGGTTGTGGCCGCTGTAGGTCAGCTTCACTGGAGGTACATGTTGCAGCTTGCCTTTATTTACCGCTGGTATAAGTAGGTGTTTGATATAAGGTTCTATTAAAGCCTGATTTTCTGCTTCCAGGTGGGTTACAGTAAAGTTTTTACATTACATATCCTTTTCTGCCAGCCACCTCTGTCTATTTCGAGGATGTTCTTCTTGAGGCATTGATATTACCTTCTAAATCAAATGTTTTCATGGTCTGATAGACTACTAGTGATTCCCTCAGGAGATTGTGTGTGCTATATGTTCTTGCATCTTGCTTCCAGAAAAAAGAGCATCCATTCCGATGGTGTTTGTGTAGACATTTTAACCACGCACCTCATGGGATTGTAAGGTTTAGTAAAACAGACACAAATAGCTTATTCGAAATTTGTGATATGCACAAAAGAGTTATTTCCTATTTACAGGACATGAAATTCTTCAGCGGTTGGAAGAAAAACGTGATTGTTTGACTAAACTTGTTTTTGTAACAGCTATAGGGTATAGGTTGTGTTGTAAATATTACACTCTGTTCTTATTTTATCCTTAACCCTTACTCTTACCCTAACCTTAACCCTTACCCAACCTCAACCCATATCCAACGTTTATTACGTATATTTTTGTTTCAGGGCGTATCTAAAAGAAACGTGCCCTGTTAACAAATGTCTTCCTTCAGAGTAGCTTCTGAAAAGATTTGTGTGGTCTTGTCCATATCAACAAACCTGTGATACATTGGTGTCTTTAACAGTCTATGCGGTTCAGGTTCTCCACTTCACATGTCTGAGCTATGAAGCTCTTGTAGAAACTAGCTCAGTCTTCTGTCTGTCGTATATAGTTTGCCCAGCAGTAAGCCAACTTATATCAACAAATACTTAACCGTAATGCGTGAGATATGTTAGCAAGCTGACGTCACATCCTGACGAGCCTGGCCCCCGCTCCTCACATGATCTTTATAAAAATTTGGTCTTCCCCCCACCAAAAAAAGCAGTCTTTTGTTGTTGTTACCTAAATGTAGATTTGTTGTCATGAATGTCATTAACACACCTTCCTTTGCTGGGTGCGTAGGGGCTACAGTCACTGGTTTAACCAGGAGAGACACATTTAGGACCACCAGGATTCACTCAGGCCAAACACTTCAAGCCTATCAGTAACTAATTGATTTACTGCGATTTCACTGGAAATAAGAGATCTAACATTAACAAGTTCCACTTTTTCAATATGGTTAGGATCGGATTATGTCTTTACACTAGTAACATTGCTAAGGCCACCAGCATGTCTAGCTTTGATGAACCTAGATTGAGTCACAGTCACAACAGAGCCAACTAACTGGCTATGCTTGGGGAATATTCCACTTAGCTGGCAGGTTGGCTAACAGCCTGGAGCCTGACCTGCACCCTATGTCAGGCTAGAGGAGTTCGACTCCTGTCTATAGTGATGGATGAAAGAACACCCCTCTGACTTGGATGGAGTCCATCACTCTTCAGCACACAAGGCTTGGCTCAGTCCCAAATGTGGGCCAGTTATCTACAAATCCTTTTGAGGGGAAGAAATATGTTTTCAGACATATTGAGTTGAGTTGTGGGACAATAACTTGATGCTGACACATCTTTCGTGAAAACTCACTTTCCTACCAAAGTTCTCTCTGTATCTGCGTAAGCACTTTGTGACAATTCATGTTGTAACAAGGGCTTCATAACAGACACTGAACTGGATGAGAGTTAATGAAGACTGTTAGAGCCTGGCCGTCAACTGCTCTGGCCAACCATATATCTCAAGAATTACGTTCTCTGGGAACTATTGTAAAAAACGCAGTTATATTCTATGCCAACATATCTGCAGTGCCGTTATGTCGTTCCAAAACGTCATATAGATTGAAAAATAAATTGATGTGTATGGTAATAATCCAATATTTGTGTTGTATTTCACCTATCCAAATAAGGCAATTTATGTAGACCATTCCCACTCAACATCCCCACTCAAGCCAAATCATCTGTGGTTTAAAGAATAATACATTACGAAAACCTGTATGGAGAGCACGGTGTGTGGCCATTCAAAATGTGGGTTGACATATAACGTTCTTGACCGATGTAGTGCGGTCATTCAAAATGCGGATTGACATATGATGTTCATGACCGACTTAGTGTGGTCATTCAAAATGTGGATTGACATATAACGTTCTTGACCGACTTAGTGTGGTCATTCAAAATGTGGATTGATATATGATGTTCGTGACCGACGTAGTGTGGTCATTCAAAATGTGGATTGATATATGATGTTCGTGACCGACGTAGTGTGGTCATTTAAAATGTGGATTGATTTATGATGTTCGTGACCGACGTAATGGCGTTCTATGTTGGCATAGAACATAATCGTGGTTTTTACAATAGTTTCCAGGGCATGTAATTCTTGAGATATACGTTTGGCTCGGGCACTCAGTACCAGACCTTTCTGGGAAAAAAAGCAGGAAATAGTTTTTCTCGTGTCTTGTAAAGGTTGACCTAGTCACAGGTGGCATCTGTAACGTCTGCCACCAAAACAGCTGCGTCCACAGCGCGTTGGGGAAAAACCTGTAGTGGTCCTGATTATGGTAAAAGCCTGCTGTGTTAAGTGCCCCAGGTCTCATTTCACACCTTTAGTACTCTCTGTGTTGGGTAGCAGATCTTTCACAAGTGTACTCCCTCAACACACACACTGACACCTAAGAATCCCATGTCAATCTGGTGGTTGCGTCATGACGCCGACTACATAATGGGCTTTTACGCCTCCCATTTGATTCATGTCAACGAGGCCTCCGATCAGGAGGACCTTTTATAGGCAATTTTTCCCCTCATCGTACCGTGTGGCCATAATTCTGTGGGGAGTGTTGGGTAATCCAAATTTAAACTGGCTGAACGTACAGTCCCCTCCAAAAGTATTGGAATGGTAAGGGAAATTTCTTTGTTTTTGTTATTCACTGAAGACATTTGAGATCAAAAGATGAGCATAAAACAAGAGTTCAGAATTTAATTAATTTAATTTCCTGGTTTTCACATCTAGACGTGTTAAACAACTTATCACTGTTTGTATAAGACCACAGCATTTTAGGTGAGCAAAAGTAATGGGACAAATAATATTAAAGTAAATAACATTTTATATTTGATGGCATAACTCTTGCGTGAGCCATCGACATCACCAAACTGTTGCATTCTTCATTTGTGATGCTATTCCAGGCTTTTACCGCAGCTTCTTTCAGTTCTTGTTTGTTTTGGGGTGTTTCTCTTTTCAGTCTCCTCTTAAGGAGGTGAAATGCATACTCTATTGGGTAAAGGTCAGGTGATTGACTTGGCCAGTCTAAAACCTTCCACTTTTTTCCCCTGATGAAGTCCTTTGTTTTGTGTGCTTTGGGTCATGATAAACTTCCTCCCGATTAGTTTCAATGCATTTCTCCGTATTTTGGCAGACAAAATGTTTCTGTACACTTCTGAATTTATTCTGCTGCTACTATCATCAGTTACATAATCAATACATATTAATGAGCCTGTTCCATAAGCAGCCATGCACATCCAAGCCATGACATTACCTCCACCATGCCTCACTTATGAGCTATGAGTATGCTTCGGATCATAAGCAGTTCCATTCTTTATCCACACTTTGGCCTTTCCATCACTTTGGTAGTGATTAATCCTGGTCTCATCAGTCCATAAGATTGTGTTCCAGAACTTTTGCGTCTTATCTCTATACTACTTTGCAAATTTCAATCTGGCCTTCCGATTTTTACTGCTGATGAGTGGTTTGCATCTTGTGGTGAGGCCTCTTTTGGAGGCCACACCACATATATAAGCATTTAAATGCGGTGTGGCCCTTTGGCATATTTTCAAGCACTGGTATGGCAGAAGCACACTTTTAGGAAATGACATAATGATATTTGGTTTCTATTTATACCTTTATCTAAGCTCGTGCATGGCATGACCTCAATGTGCTTAAGATTTGGTATGGATTTAATTAACCTTTAAAATTGCGTTTGGAGTGCTTATAGATGTGTAATCAATGTGTCATGGATATGCTACAGATAAATGCATAGGGAAGCTTGAGAACGAAATGAGAAATTGACCAGAACAACAGTACAGTACAAGGTGGGTGGGTAGATCAGGCAACCCTGCGGTTCTGAAATGAAGCGTGGGCCGTGAAGACGAATGGCTTGCTCTCGTTGCACGCTTAACACTATTCCAGCTTTGTTAATGTCAGCTCTATTTTTGGAATTTAATCAAAAGACCCAGGGACCCAGGCCTAACCATGACACTGGCGTAGTGTAGAATTTTGCATAAGTAACACATACTTAGAAACCAATTTTATTCCAAATGTTAT
This sequence comes from Esox niger, assembly GCA_016801105.1. NCBI lineage: Eukaryota > Metazoa > Chordata > Actinopteri > Esociformes > Esocidae > Esox > Esox niger. The sequence continues at coordinate 21,129 of JACXGJ010007286.1, read as the reverse complement.
TAATTTGGTCTGTTACTTGCTCATAATTTCTATAAACACTCATGATATGATCATACTGGTGTTTTGAATTAAACTGTTCAACCAATAGAGGTACTGTGGTAATATCATCTGACACTTAATTATAGATATAGATCCATCTTATCCTTGGCATACTGACTGTAATAGCATCTGACTTGTTTATAATTTAAAATACCGTTCTGATGATATAATGCCATTCTGATTATGACTGGGCTGCGTCACAAATCACACCCAATACCATATCCTTTAGTGCACTACTTGGTTCCAGTCTGGCCCAATGTACTTAAGTGCATTATGTAGGGAATATGTTGTCTTTTGGGACACAGCCAGAGAGAGCGAGTCCATTTGCCACTATCAAAGAGAATAGAACATTGTTGAGAGACTCCTCCGCCACGCAAATAATCTCCAAAGGTTAAAGTGGTTGTTCAAGGGGTCGAGTTTCTAACAAACTCTTCAAAATGAGGAGAAGAACGAAAAATTGAAATCGTGACGAGCATGCAATGAGTTTGCGTCTGCAGTGGCTCTTGATTTTTCACACCCGTGGACTTCTCGACATTTTATTGTGGCACAACATGAAGTCAAAATGGAGTTTTTACAACTAACCAACACAAAAAGTCAATTATATCGAAAGTCCATTATAAATAAAATCTTCAGAGTGTTTTAAACAAATTGCAGGTATTATTTGCATAAGTATTCATTTGCCATGTGTGACTTGAATGAGTGGCAGTGCAACCAACTGTCTTTAGAAGTAATGTCATTAGCTGAATGGAGTCCACCTGCGTGCAGTCAAGGTGTGTCACATGATTTCAGATTAGATACACCTGTCTCTGGGAGGTCCCACAGTTTGTTCATACAATTCCTAACAAAGCCACATTATGAAAAAAGAACGTTCAAAGCAAATCCAGAATTAGGTTCTTCACAAGCAACCATCAGGGGTTGGATAAAAACGTTTTCTAGGCATTGAATTGACCCCAGAGCATGCTAAGGTCAAATTCTAAGCAATGGAGAGAATATGTCTAGAGAGAGAATATTGAGCAATGGAGAGAATATCTGTCTAGAGCAGGGGTGTCAAACTGGTTCCATGGAGGGCCGAGTGTCTGCAGGTGTATGGTTTTTCCTATAAATTGGTTCCCAGTTCAGACCTAAACAACCAGGTGAGGGTAGAAACTAACCAATGAGTGACCTAATTAATCAATCAAGTACAAGGTGAGAGCGAAAACCTGCAGACACTCGGCCCTCCATGGAACCAGTTTGACACCCCTGGTCTAGAGCATGCTGCCTTTGAAAACATAGCATGAAGGGCACTAGCAGTGAGGACACTGAGAGTCTTCAACGGCTGACCTGGAAGACACCGTGCGTACTGCAGCATTAGGATTGTTGCTGCACACTCTCTGGGAGAGTGGCAAAAAGATAACACATCAAGTCTTGGATAGTTTGCCAGATGGCCCGTGGGAGACCAAGACCAAGTAGAAGGACCTTGTTCTTTGTGCATGTCTCCCTAGGCCGTGAGTGTGCGCATTCACAGGTGCAATACCAACAGAAATCGCGGGGGCAGTATACCCAACAGCCTCTGAGTTTCTGCGAGTTGGGAGCATTTAGGTATTAGTACACAATGAATATGTTAATTGCTCTAATGCACCATCTTCGTTCTCTTTTTTGTCGTTTCCATGAATACATTGATAACAGCACTTCCTCCTCTGTCGCCATGTTTATTGTGGTTGCACAATACTGGCCGCTAGCATAGCGTTCTCGTACGTACATACGTACACCTCCAAAACTGGAGTATAGCGAGACCTTAACATCAACCTGAGAACAAAACATGACAATATTTCAGATCTTGTTTGACCTCGAGAACACACTGTGATGTATAAGTAGGTGTTGTTCAGTGCACAGTATCCACAGAGATTCGTGTGACACAGATCTCGCTGCCCTAGAAATCTGTCAAACAAGATACACAACACATAAGGTCCCCCCAGGGTAAAGTGCCCCTTTAATGTCAGAGCTCCTAGCATAGCTTATAGTGTGCTGTCAACTGGAAGAGGAGAGGGTAAATAAGTAAGGTAGCCTGCATATTATGCATTGCCTCAGGGGAGTGCAGGCCTTTCTGCAACATGTTTTCCCATGGGTGTGCCATGGGCCACCTGGATCAGTAAGCACTATGCCGCCTCGGGATATAATTGTATGTCCCCATAATGTGTTGTATTGGAAGTCTGAATAAAAGTGAACAAATATATATGATTAATAACTGTTCCTTGAAGGAAGGAATGAGGTGCCACTCAACTGGACCAAGCGCTGCCTATTGCCAAAGAACCTCCCTGAATCCAAGAATGAAGTCCGGCCTAAGGTTTACCTGGAAGGTTGAGACTTCCAAAAATGCCTTTGCTCTAATTGGCCTTGAAAGTTTCATGTTGGAGTGTGTTCAGGTGCTAACGTGATATGGACGCATTCCCCATAGTTCTTCAAGGAATGTTTTCTACAGTCGTAAATGTATATTTTTACTATCATTTAGGCGATTGGAATAGTGATAATATTGAGTATTGCTACAATTCCACCGGAATCAGTGTTGCTGTCAAATTTTTTTAAATAAAAAAACATGTTGTGAATATGTTGGGGTCGGTCTACAAATTGCAATGGATAAGAGGGAAACTGGTTCTGAAGTGGTCCTCGACCAACCTGGTAAAGCACTTCATGATGACAGGAGTGCTAGAGGGCGATGTAGTCAATTTGCCAGCTTATCATTGCTTGGGTACAGGGACAATGGTGGACATATTGAAGCATGTGTGGAGGACAGACTGGGAAAGGAAGAGATTGAGAGTATCTATAAAGATCTGTCTAAAGCGCAAGAGGGCTGAAGTTTGAAGCCATTCACTACCATTGTTGTTAAAGTTCTGCTTGAAAACGTTCTTACACACTGCCTCATAACACAGTTTGGAAAACATTTGATTGATTTATTGATTCTACTACATAGCTTTTAACGTTTACATAATGTAGCAGACACTGTAGGGGACTTACAGTAATGATTTTAGAAATTGGTATATATTCTATTTGTTTGGCAATATATTTATTTTTAAAAGGCTTTTGGGTAACAGGGCATTGGGCAGAAACTAAATAAGGCTTTATATCATCTGCCAAATGCTATTTAAGTTTGAAACTGGCTAACCTGTACATACACTGAAACAGTGTTAGGTTGATCATTTTAGATCTGGGACCAAGATCTGGGACACAAATAAAGAGATCTGGGACCAAGCTACAGCAGGGTTCCAACCCATTATTTGGTAAAATACTGGGTCATGATGCCTAAACGGTGTGCTACAGGCGGTGAGACTATACAGTTGCACAGCATTAGCAGCAAGTCAAGCAGAGTTCGCTCTAAACCCCGCAATGTGAGTTACCTTTGAAGCCAAACTGTTAATAATGAATGGTCGTTAGTGATGGGACAATAGTGGAATTTATAAAGACCCTATCTTTATTCATTCAAATGGGGGTCATTCTCCCCAGGTCCCTATCCCTGTCTCCCTGTCTCTCTCTCTCTCTCTCTCTCTCTCTCTCTCTCTCTCTCTCTCTCTCTGTGTGTGTCTCTCTATCTCTGTCTCTCTCTTACTAGATTATAAATGAACTTTTTGGTTCTCTCTCCTCATCTCTTTTGAGCGAAATATTCTCTTTCTCTCCTACAAAGCCCAGGTTCCATTAGAGGAAGGAAACTGAATTTAAATGGGATAAATCATCCATTTGATTAAGAGAATATTCCCTGTGATGTGGAGGAAAAGAGCGGGCCAATGAGAAGGGGAGGATGAATTGGAAATGAAGAGGAGATAAATTTGACGCTTTCCTCTTCGTCCAGGCAAGGACTTAAATTCTATAATTTACCACCTAGGGAAATACTGTCGAGGACTCATTAAAGAAGAGAAATGTCTCTTGGTCTCTTGGTGTTGATGAAGATGTCTGCTAATGGCTGTGTCTTTTAGACTCAGCAGACTATATTTTGACATTAGTAGTAATCAGTGCTTTTTGTGGGTTTGACAATTAAGAAACGTAATTATTAAATAACATTAATCAGTATCAAAGGTAAATATGTTTTTTGCAGTTTAGTCATATGAAATAAGTTAATATTATGCTTTCAATTGACCTCTAATTTAGGCAAAGGACTACTAGTATGCAAAGGACTACTAGTATGCAAAGGACTACTAGTATGCTTGCATTATTAAAACAAGTATTACAGAATCAGTAAAACAGCTGGATTGTTGCTCACAATTAAAACTGTTCATTTAGGTAGAAATCATAATGTTGCCTCCCTTGATTGCCAATATAAACATCATAATTGGCATCTCCCAATAACAACGTATAAACTCTGACTGTAAATGGCCACCTCACACAGCATGCTGCATGCTGCATGCTTCTCCTTCCCTTTTCTCTATCTAACCCACCCCACCTAACAAACTCTCAAATTTGTCAGCTAATTTGTGCCAAAGAAAATGTTGTAGTGCATTAATTAACTTTTTCATTTCTCAAAACAAGTGCTTCATATGAAGTGTTACCTAAAAGCAATTTCTTCCCATTGTTTTCTTGCCTTAGTTGCACATGACACAGTCAAATTCAAACATCTAACTAAAAGTATAAACATTTTTGTTCCGTAGTGAAAGCCTGATTATTAAAACTCAGTGCAAAAAAGCAAACACTTTGAGGTGTCCTCTGAAGTGATGGTGAACCAGTTTACTGCCTGCATGGAGTCAATTAACCAGGCCTACCGTGAACACATAGAGGGACACTCAGATACTCCATGAGGAAAAGCTTCCGAAGAAGAAAGTATTTGTAAATGGAAAGAACCTGGCAAAGTGTTTTGCTTTGCTAGTGCTAGGAACGTTCCAGGAACATCCCCACCAAACTTTCTTTGTTACTTTTTTGTAACTCCACCGGCTCTATTACCAATGACAGTCTCCCTTAATTACGCTGTTTCACTGTCCCATACAGTAGACCTGAAAATGGTATTAAACAGTATATTTTTACAGTACATCAATATGCACACAACTTTTGTTTAAAAAAGTATTACTTTAGCTACTCTACACCTTATTTATTCATGCATTTAGTTAATGTTTTTTGACGCACAATTAACTTTTTTTACCAACTTTGCTGCGTCACTTCTTGAGAGACTTGATTTGGCAATTTTTCTATTTTGGATTTTGAGACAGGTTGTACAAAGAGTGGAATTAAGGGTAAACAGATTGGTTTCCAAGCAACGATGACAAAAATGATCTTCATAATCTGAATAACCTTTAAATGCTAATTATATTTACACATACTCAGACTTCTACCATTGTGTAAAGGTACTGTTGGTCGCAGACAACCTGTCTTGACAGAATACACACCATGTACACTGTTGACTATCCATTCTATACATTAATGAGCATATTATTGGATAATGGGAAACAAGGGGTGAATATAAAATATTAATGTATTTATAGTTTAAGCACAGGATAGATTCAGGGAGTTAAGAAAAGTTTTGGGTGCCACATTGTGCAGTCATTATGCAGCCATAATGTCATTAATGCTATTTTATTATGGAACTGACATATCAGTCTGCCTGATTTTTTAAACAGGGGTTGCCAGGTTGTGAGGGGTTGTCTGGAAACGTGTAGGTCCTTAATGAATGACAGGGGAATGCATCGGATGGCTGGGAACAGTGCATGCACAGTGGTTCAAACCTTGATTCAAAGCAAGGAATCAATTAGAGGATTCACATAAACTGTAGTCAATGCAGTCAATATAGAGGAGTCATACATGCATTGTCTTGTTCCAATATATATCAGATGTATTTATTTTTCTTTTAAATGCTTCCAAAATGTAATATACCGATGTCAGATACTATTTGACCCCAGGTCTCTACCACCAAAACACAATTGTTGTGTGCTTGTGCGTGTGCATGTGCGCGTGCACGTGCACATGTGTGTGTGCATGAGTGTGTGTGTCTGTGAGAGAGATACAAGAATGAAGAAAAACTGAGCAAGACAAAGAGTAGGTGAAAGCTTGAGAGAGAACAAAACAATAAAATAACAAGAGTGAAAAACAAAGGAGAGATGGATCTGGCCACAAGTACCACAGATGTGTGTCTGGGGTCACATGAACTCCCAAACTCTCCTTTATACCTCTTATCAACTTCATCTCTCTCACCCTATTTCACTCATTCCCTCTCTCTGGGCATTTAAACCCAGTGGAGTGTACAGAATCAGGCTGGACTCAGCTGTGCTTATGCTGACCAATTACCCTCCAGGACCATGCATTGCTTGCCAGGCGTTGGTTGCTGTGTGTTCACTTCATTTGTCACATGCGTTTTATTGGTTCTGAGCACATAGTCTGTTTTTGGTGCTATGATGGAGATTAACTCATTACATTTTTATTATGGCAATGGAATACTCCTTCAATAATGGATAACTTTTTTCCAGACCATTTCATCTCCAGACAGAAGATCCAGAAGAATCTGCACATCTGAAGCAAGTTCCGCACTGGTGGTTTTTTCTGTGTACTTTAAGCACACATTTTGTCTTCCCTTTAGACTCAGAATCTCCATAGATGTCTATAAATACAAACATAAGCTGAATTATATTAAAATACGTTTTTATACTTTGACTTTGAAATCTTCCTGATCCTTGCCCTCAGCTCACTTTCAAATGATAGGGTTTGTTTGGATCAGGGAGAAGAGAAGCTGTCACTGCAAAACGTGGATAATTACATTTTATGTCATTTTGTAATCATGATATTTTTAGTCATGGCATTATAATTCAAAATGGGCTTTTCACCTGACAAGTGACAGAAGATAATATTTCAAATGGCCTGCAAGGAAGACTTTTCACCAAGCTAACTTTGAACATACATCGATACAGCCATGATATTATGACCACATGCCTAATATTGTGTAGGGCCCCATTTTCCTGCCAAAACAGCCCTGAGCTGTCGAGGCATGGACTCCACTAGACCTCTGAAGGTGTGCTGTGGTATCTGGCACCAAAATGTTAGCAGAAGATCCTTATCCTGTAAGTTGTGAGGTGGGGCCTCCATGGATTGGACCTGTTTGTCCAGCACATCCCACAGATGCTCGATTGGATTGAGATCTGGGGAATTTGAAGGCCCATTCAGCACCTTGAAGTCGTTGTTGTGTTACTCAAACCATTCCTGAACCATTTTTGCTCTGTGGCTTGGGCACATTATCCTGCTGAAAGAGGCCAGTGCCATCAGGGAATGCTGTTGCCATGAAAGGGTGCACATGGTCTGCAACAATGCTCAGGCCGGTAGTATGGGTCAAAGTAACATCCACATGAATGGCAGGACCCAACGTATCCCAGCAGAACATTGCCCAAAGCATCACACTGCCTCAGCCGGCTTGCCTCTTTCCCATAGTGCATCCTGGTGCCATGTGTTCGCCAGGTAAGAAATGCACATGCATTTGGTGACCCATGTGATCTAGTTCTGATGCTCACATGCCCATTGTAGGCACGTGAGCAATTAATTTGTATTAATTTTGTAGTGGTATTAAATTGTTGTGTAATAGAATAGGTGATGGCCCTTTAAGAAATTGTGAAGAAATAATCCAATTGACTGCAAATAGGAAGTGTTGGCTCCTTCAGAAGAAGCACACGTCTTTCTTGGTGTGTTTTGGGGCTGGCATTTGTCAGTAATGCTTTACACGTGAGCCTGCTTTTGATTTGTGAGTATCATACAACAGTGTTGAACAAACCATAGTTGCATTTGCTATAAGGAAATTATTTTTATGTGTTTGCTTATTTGAAGACTATAACAGGAAAACAGTAAGCTTGTTGGGACCTAACAACTTTAAAGGAGTTAAATACTTCTGTTGATATGTTGAAAGTTTGAACTCTTAAACTTCGCTATGCTTGTTTAGATCAAATTGCTTTGGAGAAGTTGCATTTAATCTGACGTTTAGTACACCGTACATCCTGCACTTGCCCGAGGTTCTCAGAGGGTGCCAAAAAACAGTACTTACCTGTTGTTTGAAGAGATCACAACTGATCAGTCCTGGTGTAGTTACAGTCAAACCCCTTGAACTATTCGGAATCAGATATGCCTTCATTTGACATAAACATTTAACTTGGTGTCCAGTTGCTGCTAGTGGTCGACAACTAGTGGAGGCTATATAGGATACATGATATGGAATTTTGTGCACACTTAGTATCAATGAGTATGAGTGGTGGATGCATTCTATCAATTAATTTATAGTAAATATTCAATTGTATGGTAAAATATACTCATGAATATTGTAAATTAAAGGAAAGGACATATTCCATTCCCTGGAGTAAAAAAAACCATCCTGCCTAAAGCTAAAAGAAAAATGTTCTATATTATACAAATAGGAAAGGAATAACAAATACTTAGAGGATGAATCTGCATGTGTGGTATTGAAGTGTAATTGATCATCTTTCACTGACTCTCATGCTCTGTATTATTCACAGGGTAAGTGTCAAGTTGTCTGTTCATGGACGTGAACATCTCAGATGAAACTTTCCAGGCGTCATTTCATTTAGCTATATCAGCAGAAACAATTCTAAATATTAAAGAAACACCTTAAGTTGTTAAGTAATACATTCAAACGTTTCAAAGTAGACTTCAGCATGCTTATTTGTATTAATTTTGAATATTGAATGTCATTGTTTTGTGAAAGAGCTTTCTCAGGTCTTCAATTTTTCTAGTCATTTGACATTGCTTGATGGTCCCAAGGGAATATTCTCTGGTGGACATTTCTTATTCCTTGGACTTCACCCATTTTATAACAATGTCAGGACCTAGTTTTGTCCTTCATGTGTTTGATAAAGGTATCCCAAATAGGCCACAATTAAATGGGTCTGAGGTTTGAAGTGGTACACCAAAACATCAAGTAACCTTAAATAGCCTTGATCAATGTTATGATTACCATTTAAATTGTCATTAGTACTGACATTTTGAAATTATGCCAATTGTGCTAATTTGTATGTTTTTTTCAGTACTGTTTTCTAATGTTGGTGCATCATAGTTTAGGTTGAACGTAACTCCTAATTTCTGATGCATATGTTTTCTTTCCACTGTATTTTTAACACATCTGAGATTATATTGAAATGAGCTAAATAGTTAACTGACATTGTGGTTTAGGAGCAAAATCTGAATGCTGTGAACCAACTGGTTGTGAATTCAAATGATAAATTATGTACTAATTACTTACACAATTAACTTGTAATTGTCAAGGTGTGTCATGTCAGTCAAAACAACATTTAACATGTCATTCAACATTTAGCATTGGTGAACAACATTCACAAATGTATTCTGACAATCAAGTCACATCTTTAAATTGTTTCCTGTAACACCTTGTCTAAGTCCAGCAAATTTCCTTAACAAATCGGTAACTAGAAGATCAAACCTCCAGGGGACAATCACACAATGTCTTGGTAATGTCCTTTGTGACGTTTCTGGACAGTGGTGATCAGATGAGTAATTTGACTTCGGCTGATCTTTTCTGGAGTGCAGCACTGGAGTGAATAGCACACTGCTACCATATTACTGCTTGATTTGTGCTGGATTCGTCCAGAATGGTGCTTTGGCAATTTGAGTTAGGTTACACATATTAGGTTACACATATTTCCTAACACTGGCCCTAAATGCACACACAGCGGCAGAAGAAACCTTATCAAAGCAGAATGAATGTGGAATATTCAAATAATTCACATTGTGATACCATTTAGTTACCTGGCATTCACTGGTGAATCCAGCTAGGGCATGCCATTTTGGGGGGGATTGAGATGCTTCATCTGAAGAGCACACAATAGGATCCTTTGTGCATGCATGTGTGTGATTTTGGCTGCAGAAAGACCCCTGGCCTATTAAATAATGACAGACAAAGGCACAAAGTCACTGTCCAAAAACCTTTTAGAGTTCACTATATGTGAAAATATATTGTATGTGTTCAATGTATGTACGTGTTCTATGTATAAAACTGTTGTTTCCTCCAAACTTGTCACCAAATCTAGAGCACTAGAATGGACACCACCTTGTGTAACTGGATACTGTTCTTTTTAGGGCAGACCTCAGGGATGTGTCCTAAGCCCTCTGTCCTTCCCTCTGTTCGCCCATGACTACATAGTTTTGAAGAACAACAACACCATGAAGATGTTTTCTGACTGTGTCCTGACTGGGTGCATTACAGCCTGGTATGGAAAAACCCCACGGAAATGCAAGGCCCTAAAAGCTCAACTCTTGGACTCTTTGCACATATGATTTGCATGAGCTTATTCAACTGACATGAACGTTATGGTCTTGAATAAGAGATGAGCTACTTTTTACAACAGGTTAAACACTGCAGTTACATGTTACAGCTTTTTCCCAAATCCTCCTGAAATGTATCTTTTAGCTACTTCCCCATACATGAATCTTACCAGACTATGGTATTTTATGCTTTTTTCGTGGCCAGACTCAGTCGGTCCTGTTGGTCAACAGTTTTGCAAGCACCGGTCTGTAGGTTTAAATAAAGGCTAATGGAAAATAGGTTTAATCGAAAGTTTTTCTAAGAGACTTTAAATGACAAAGCTTTCTCAATATGTATTATTATTATTAGAACTCTCAGTAATATAGAAATGATTTGTTTAACTCAATATATGAAAAGCTGGTGTGCAGGATGTGTGAGCAAAAGTTTGGTGTCTTTAGATGTTCTGTATTGTTCTATTAAGTTTTATAGCTGTTAGATATTTTTATGGTCAATGACAACCAATATTACATACAGTAAGCAATTTTGGTTATAATCATAGGCAAATTCATTACCTGGAGACCAGTATCTCAAACACTTGTTCACAAGCATGGATATCCAAAACATGAGATGTTTGTGCATGGCGGCTCCACAAGACATTTTAATAATAAAATTAATTCCATATATTACTGTCAAATATCTATTTAGAGGACTTAGCAGAATGTCTTAGGGCTACCTTTCAAGCACGCTAATTATCCTGTCTGCAACTCCAGTCCAACCTTCATTGACTAATCCTGGGCTACCATGGTTAAATAATTCTAACAAAACTTGCCAAGTGAACAAGAATAAAAGTTCAATTACGGGACTAGTCAAGTCCAAATGACTTTAACTATTTACATATATGGGGGATATCGTCTTGCTGTATACAGTCTTGTTAGTTTTGAGACAAAAGACAAGCATAGCGTGCTTGGCTGAATGGTACCTCATACTGTAACATCCCCAGTTGGTGGGTCAGTGTCAGCAACAATTATTAAATTCAAATATTAATATTAAAATACTTACAGGCAGCAGTCTTTCTCTCAGAATTTTCCCAACCTCTACCTTAAAGTGTTTTGAGTTATGTCCTCCTTATCCATTATTTTCCGACGTGTCTCGCTAGCATTCAGGGAATAGTGCACACTTTTTTGGTGCTCATAGTCAGTGACGCTGACAGGGGGGGACTACCGGTAATGTTGTCAGGGGCCCATTTGGTTGGCTTAAATGGAATTATTATTTAGTCAGTCAATCTTGGTATTTAGTACAACCTAGCTAAAACATTAAACGCTAAACGTTTTTGACCTGTTTTATGAAGAGTAACCTCATTGCTATTTATAAATTTCTAAGGCCTGTGGTTTGGGTCCTAAACGTTCAATTTTGTTGCGGGCCCTGGGATTCCTGTCGGTGTCTCTGCTCATAATTGTGCAGACTACTTCACCTTGTTAAGCACCCAGAGAGGAAGAATGATTATTTTGCCAAGTAACCTCATTCCCATTCACTTCCGCCTAAATGTCCTGTGCAATAACATGGGGATGACTTTAACAGCTAAGGAGTTTATGGGAAAACAAATCAGCGGAGCATGAATTCTATTTGGAGGGGCATTGTCAGACTTTGACTCCCCTGGGTCCAGGGCAGTTGTCGACCCAATTTAAATCTTCCGTGTTGCACCTGTGGGTCTGGACCCACACTTGGAAAGACACTTTCTAATTGACTTTTTTAATCATATTCCATGTGAAATATCACACAATAGTATACATTTCCACACATATACTCTATAGTCATTGTATTTTTTTTGTTGCTATATTGGCCCATTCCCTGTTCCTCAGGCCCAGGCACACAGCAGTTTGAAACATTGATTAAACACTAAACATAATTAAATGGGCACCACTTGGCAGCAAAGTGTGTTTTCTGCAAGTAAAGAAAATATTGGGAATAAACACACGCACAGATTGTAATCCACAAAATATTCAGATCTCCAGCCACTCCGTGATATTGAACACAAAGTTTCCCTTGATAATAAAAAATGGAAATGGCTGTTCTGAACATGTGTATCACCTTGACTCCGTTATGTAGCTGCTTTAGACCAACAAACATTTCTCATCATGTAACACAGCCTTTCTTGGGTGACGTGTTGTGATGAACCCATTTGCCGTGGGGTTATTTCCGGCGATTAAATTCACATCACACATCCCTGTCTCGTCCCTCTCTCTATCCCCCCTACATGCCATCCTCACTCTCCCTATGCTGACAACAGGAAACAGTTCATTTGAGGTATATCCATCTATCCATCCACACATCTCTACATCTCTTAATTCCTTCCCTCCCTATCTCTGTCCCCTCCCCCTCTCACCCGTTCTCTCTCTCTTCCGTCCCCTGCCAGGCTCAGCCGGGGTTTTGAGAAGAGATACAATCTGTGATACAGTCATAAGTCATAAATAGGTGTCAACTCTTATTACAGTGGTCGGGTGGGGGGGGGGGGTGCAGGTTAAAGGGGAATAGAAAAACCCCTATATCAGACTGAAGACAGGACATAGCTATGACAACCGCCACCCCCCTCCCTCTGTTGCCAGTACACCATCTTCCGACAGTTCTATTTGCTTGGGTTGTGCTGGATTTCCAGGATACCACCACCTTTTAATCACAGCCCACTAGTAACACCATACGTACCCAGCAGTCAATCTTCCAGAATGTAATGCAATAGCAATGTAATACTAACCCCATATTCTAGGGCTGGCCCTACATGTCCTGTTCAGTTAATGGAATTGTAAACTGTCCACTGAGTCTATTTAGAGTGAGTTGGAGAGGGGAATTAGACTGGGGGTATAGGAAGCTCATCTATGGTCCCCTGAGCCAATCTGATCCTGGTGTGAAATAAAGCTATAACTGTGGCTAAAAAAGCCCTCCCTTGCATTACAGGGACTTTGGAAAGTATCCAGTCCCATTCACTTTATCCACATTTTATTTTTAATAGTCTTTATGTAAAATGTATTACATTACTTGCATTGCTCTGATAGACACATGCAAGACAAGTAATGAACTCCCTGACATCTCAAATCAATCAAACCAAATTTGCTTTAACAGCAAATGACAGAGTACCTGACAGAAAAATACATCTTGCCTATTTGGACATATAAACATACTTTTAAATAGAAATGCATAGGCCTAATTTGAAATCACAGAGCACCACATGTGTTTGGCCTCTCTGGTTTACAGTTGGTAAACAGACTATGGTAAACATGGATAGGTTGGCTTGAGTCCATTGCACAGGTGGTATTCAAAAGCACCATGCTTACTAGGCCCTTTAAGCACCCCTGAGGTTCTTTATCTCAGGCAACAGTTGTGGTGGTGTACTTTAAAATACCATTAAAGGTGATAGGAAAATAATAACTATAATACATCCCAAGATACGTTCCTTTTGAGGTGGTGTACTTTAATCCGTAACATAACTTTTTTGCATCCTGTTCTTCTCCCTTATAACTCATTTCTAATCGCAGTTATTCAATGAAATGCACTACTCAAGTTGAGACTCCTCTTTGCCACCCATACTGAAATGAATACAGTGGGCATACTGCTGTTTTTGCTATTCAGATTGTAAGGGACAGAACTGTGGTTACTGTGAAGAAAAGGTTGGATTATGTATACAGTACTAATTGATTGCAGTCTAGTTTTTGTTTTACATTTAAATCGTTTTTACTGTGTGCCGTGCCTGTCTGTTCTGTATTATTTTGTGTTTGTTTAGTGTGGAGCTCAGGAATATTAGATGCTGTATCTGGCTAATGAGGGTCATATTAAATGTCCTCATGTGTATTTATAGTCTACCCAAAAAACGTCTATTCTGGCCTCAATCCTCAGTGACAACATTGGTTGGTAGACTGTTTGTTAGATCTGCAATTGGATAACTTAAAATCATACCGCACATAAAATCTCCCAAATCGACAACTAGTTTCCAAGCAGAGATGAGCAGAGATGCTTTGTGCGTCATTGGCCATGAAAAGCAATGAAAACATTAAACACTCGGCTCAAAAATATCCTCTTGTTTATGTTAGGTTAAAATTACAAGTCTTTCACTATACAAAGGTTGTTTTGCAGCTTACAGAACATTCCCTGTTGGCTTTGTCTTGCCAAAGTAAAGGCTGCACTTGGTTGTTTGGGAGGATTCTCAATATTGTGAGGCATACTGTCTTGCAAAAACTATGAGATTTATTGTTAATATCGCAATAATGAGCTTGGTTCACAACAGCCTTGCTTTTCAGGGTGACACTTGCCATACAGAGTCGATTACAATATATTATATGTAAAAGATTATATCCTTCAGGAACCACAAACCAATAAAGAATTGTATAGTCGTTTTCAAGTACAGTTGATTATCGATCCTCATAACTGCAAACTGTAGCGACAAATTATAATTTTTTCAAATGGAACAAAAGACGTTTTGTTTGAATGTTTAATTCCATTTTGATCATGTGGGGGTCTACTTCACCGATTTTAATGGAAAGAGACATCTGTTAGAAAACACTAAAAACACTGATGAGATTCACCAGATGCTCTTCTAGAGCAACAATAGCAAGTGCGTATATTTTCAACCTGGGTCCCCATGTAAATCAAACCCATCACACTGGTGCTGCTTGCTCCATGCTCTGAGCAACACAAGTTTGGGGCAGCTGGAGATTTTCAAGCCAAGCGTTAATCTACTGTATGGATACTGGATGGAAGGTGGGGAGGGATGTATTTTCTATACTCTTTTTGATCTTGTTGTTAAAAACTCATCATCACTATGATATTATTGGTTGTTTGATGTATCTGTGCCAAAACCTGTTTTTGGTTGAAACGTCCAACATATCTTCTATGTGCAATACTTCTATTTTGAAATGATTCAATTCTGCAGCTGGCTTTTAGTGTACTGCGACTGGTAGATGGAGTGAGCTTCACCATGGTGGTCGGGCAACCTCGACATTCTGGCCTGCCTTCCTGCGTTCATTAAACAGGCTTGCTTCAGAATTTATGAGCAGAGTCAAGGAAATATTGTTTTTCTTGGATATTGTTTTCTCACTTGACAGTCAAATATCTCTGGCATGGAATCAAGTTTTTTTTGTAATTTGGCCAACTGGAATTATGTTAGTTGTAAACCTCAATTACATTCTGTGTGCACAAAATGGTGCAAATATCTTCGCAATCAACATAGTGTATCCCCAGTGCCATTGCTCCTCAATGACCTGTCTATTACGTTGCTCCTTTATGTTCAGCTGTTATGTTGGTCCTAAATGTAATGGATTCAAAATGAAAAATGTCTTGTTACAAGCAACATTTATGGTTATGGTTATGAATAATGGTATTGGTGTTAGGGTCAGGGTTTGGTTACGGTTAAGCTTGCCACCACCTCTGAAATCTGTTGTTTCATGACTCGTTGTGTGACTTGCTTTTGTGTGTGATGTAACAAGTCATTTCAACACACAATCTTTTAGATCGCCCACATCCATAATAGTTTTTCCTGGGTGCCCACATCTCGGAGGACCTCTCCTGGACCCTTAACACCTCAGCCCTGGTCAACAAGGTGCAGCAACGCCTGTACCTTTTGAGGAGGCTGAATGAGGCCTGGCTGTCCGCCAAGATCCTTGTGATTCTTGCCCTTTAGAGACCTTGTTGCACTACTCCCTTTGTACTACTTGGACTAGGTTGTTACAGGTAAGTGTCTGCCCCGAGAACATCACTGCTGCTATCCCTGCAGTTCAGTTGCACATGCACATTGCACTTTCAATTTGCCTTCATTGCACAGATAGAATTGCCATCATACTTGCATTTCTGTTGTTGCATCTACATTGGAGACCTCATTGTTGCCATCTCTGCATTCCGGTTTCATGTGCTTCCTTATTCCTTAATTTGCCTCGATTGCAAATCTAGATTAATAGTTAGAATCGCCATTTGTACCCGAACCACTACTTATCCCACTTGTAACATACATATACTTAATACATAATATTTTTTGCCCTCCATTGTTGTCTTACAATTAGTATTGCCGTTTGTACTGTATTTGCCTTCATTGCACATCTATACATTCCACTTAATATACATACACTTAAAACTTTTTTGCACTTCTGGTTGGAAGCTAACTTTGTTTCATTGTATTGTACTTTTTCAATGACAATAAAGTTTAATCTAATCTAATGGTGGTTGAGCACCCTCCAGATTGTATCCATATTTGTTTGTCCTTAAAGGAGTTCCTTTGTTAGGTTAATATACATTACATAGTCACCAGTGTTTTATCTTGTCACTCTAACTTTGCAGTATGCTAGCCGCTAGGGTTATGCTCCCCCCGCTTCACAGCACACGTGTCCGCCCTCCGACAATTGTAGCCCCATCGACAACTTTTCAAGCTAGCTCTTGAGTGAGCTTACTGTATTTGTTTTCAACTCCGGTACACCAGGTACACCTAAAGCATGGAATTGCTTTATTCCTTTCCATTCATAAAGAAGCTGTCCCTCATCCTGAACACAGCATTGCCTGCCTTTGCCTCTTGTGAACATCTTTTTTTGCTTTGCTTGACTGCCCTTTAATGCTAATCGAGCCAAGAAATGACTTGTCTAAACTTGAAAAACAGCTCCTGTTCAAGCAGAACAGCAAATTCAGAGAGAGGTAAAGCCAAGGTAACTGCATATTTATTGGTGATTTGTGAAATTCTACCTTCCTTCAGGCTATTCTCTATATGTTAATTCAAACAAAAATTTTTTTTACAAGATTTGCTTTTTACTAAAATCTTTTTTTCTTTTCAGTTTAATGTAATAGAAAGAAGTCCTTCTAATTCAGTATTATATTTCAGTACTCTTTTGGTCAAAATGAACTCTGTCAGTGTCGATTCAGGTTGTTTTGTACAATAATGTAGCAGAGCAGATGTGGTTGTGTATTATGCTGTACACTATTCACTACATAGGACTGTGGTCAGAAATCATTTCCAGACGATCAAAGCGCTATTAGAGGCTCAGTCCCACTGACTCCCATTGGCATGAGACCTGCAATACATTCCAGAGTCAGACCTGCCAAAACTTTCTGATTCTTTTTTTTAAGCTTTCTCTCCTTCACCACCATCTGTCAATTTGTCTGTGGCGTGACGAGAGGCGGCGGGCAGGCAGTGAGCTGCTCCTGGGCTGAGGCTCTGGAGAGATGAGAAATCGCTGAGAAAAGACGTGCCAGCGATCAATCTTGTACCCGCCTCTCGCCTCCTGTCTCTGTACGTCTCTTATTTTCTCTCTCTCTAGTTACCACCTCCTCTTCTGCTCTCTCCTTGTTTGTTGTTCTCTCTTTTGTTCTTTCCATACAGACTTAACAAACTCACCCAAGTAAATTCGGTCACCTCAGCACAGGATTTAAAGCTTTAATGCGTGAACATTTTATTGCGGACAGTAACAATACTTTCAGGACCTCAGCTTATGCTGCAGCAACAAAACTAATTCTGCCCAATGACAAACTCCTACAGTTTTTAGGATTTCAAAATAAAAACTTTTGGAGTACCGAGTCAAAATGATTCACTATCCCAAAACATACGTAGGGCGATGTATTCAAATGAGTTTTAGAAACAATATCCATGTGTTGATATTATTACGGTCATGACAGACACTGACATGAAGACTGCAATGTTGAATGACCACATGGGTGGTGACTGAGAGGGTTGCTTTGAGAAAGGGAGAAGGAGACAGCATTGTGCGATGGAGAGGGGTTGCAGTGAGATGAGTCAACAGACGACACCTAGTAAAGATGAGATCAAGTGCCTGTCTTGTGAGTAGGAGGGAAAGCAGGGGAAATAATGACAGAGGTGGAAAGAAATTAATTGAAGGCATTGGGGATGTTGAATTCGGCAGGTATTGTGAGTGGTGAGCCATCGGCAAGGAAATTAGCTTATCTAAGTAACAAGTTCATTGAGGAAGACTCAATACGGAAGTCTGCAAGGGTACCCCTCAAGTAGGAACTTGAGGGGTACCCTCATAAATCACTCTGAGGTCCTTCATTACAGTAGGTGGGTTTGCTAAAGGCAAAGCACAACTCCAGATTTCTTTCACAGTCTTATTATTAGGTGCGTTTGCCAAAGGCAAAGCACAACTCTAAATTTCAGTCATAGTCTTATCGTCCTCTAATCACATTTCGTCCCAGACCAGGCTTGACTCACACACGCAGAATTCCACAGAAGACAGGCGTCTGCTAAACGAGACTGTTTTTAATTCCGGCTGATATTTTCAGTTCACCCGAGAATCATAGCGCAGGCCAGCGGTGTAGGCGTCGCTGTAGCGTTGCTCCTAATTGGCATAGAGGGAAAACATCTGTGAGGCAGGGAGACTATGGGTCAAGTTATCTGAAAACTACCAGTCACCGTGGTTGGTGACAAAATATAGTAGACTTCATCTCCTGGTTCCGACTGGCCTGGAGAGTATGTTCCTTCTGGTGCATAAGGATTTGACCCATGCAGGGCCGTGGTCCAGTGATAACACTTCCTGCTCCAGTGATAACACTTCCTGCTCCATGCATATATTTGTGGCTGCCCGCTGTAGACCAGACTCTTCTTTGTGTTGCTCAAAAGTCAAGTGCTCTGTTGCTTTGTCTGAATAAAACTGACTATTGTAGACTAAAAAGCTATGATGGCATCGCACAGCGTAAAGGGAAAAATGCAATATGGGAAATATTGTCAACAATAGTTATCAATGCTCATTTCTGCTATGCAAAATCCAGTGCACTCACATTGAGCAATGGTTGTAGAATGTGTACTGGATCTACAGTCGCTGCAATATTGGCAAAAAATACTGTGTTTTTGTCACATTTTGAAATCTGCGATGAAGAATGTGTTCTGTTGATCGTGTGTTTAAAACAATATTGTGCAATCCAAAAAGGTGATCTCTGCAGTAATGTTGAGTAGATTCAGTTTTGAATGACATTTTTCGTTCATCCCAGTATCCAATCCCCACGTTGGCTTTGCAAGTAGCTTAAAGTGTTTGCTTGCCTTCCATCCTCGGGTGCATGGGGCTTGCAGCCTTCAATTGTAACCACCACAGATCAGCCAAGCAGAACTCAAAATGATGTAAGCCTCCCTAAGACGCGCAAATAGCACATTACTATACATTAAATGCAATCAGTCTGCCAGAACAGATTCCAAAAGAAACTGTTCTGTAATGACAGCATTGACATTCCTTTGTTTTTCAGTAATATTTTATTATATGTTTTATTCACTATAAATCTAGATGAAAAAACGACCACATTTGCACACCAACTGGGAGAAGAACATTTGACCAGGGTTGTCTGTAGTTGTTTTCAGTAGGATGCCCTGTAATCTTTGCATAAATCTATAGGTAAGCTGTTTTCTATTGAAAGTACATTGCTGACACAAACTATAGCTTTAATATGTTCCCTGGGCCCAAGCACTGGTCTTTGTATTTCCCTCAAGTAGTATTTGAATTATGAGGGGGTCCCTGATAAATTTGCAATTACAAAATGGTTTCCCTGGCCCCAACATTCATGTATACATGATAACATGTAGTTCCATCCTGTACCCCAAGCCAAAGACCCTGATCGTATATCCTGGTCTAAGCTTCATTGTATGGTCTGCAGAGCTGTTGAAACACTAATGCTATTCTCCTCCCCTCACAATTTTCCTCAACTATCTGTTGTCGAACTCAAACGTCCTTATTCACCCCAAGTTGTAACACCATTTTGCACTAATGCAGAAGTCTTCTTCTAGGATTAGTTTAAACCTTGTTAAACAGGGCCTTACAGAGCATACAGAGCTACGGTCAACTAAGGCTCTTAATGCCTGTGTGTGATTCCTGGAGATCAGAGAGAAGGTTTAACCTATCCTGTCAGGCTAAATTAATGAGGCAATTAAAGTATTGGGTGGAATTAGAGGCTGACACCTCTCTGGCCCCCAGTCTGAGGTAGCTAGTTGTGTAGATACTGCAGAGGATCTCAAGTTATCCTGAAGAAAAGGATTAAGTGAAAGATTCCGAGGTCAGTTGCCCATTAGTTGAGCGCACACAGGATATTTTGTTGTGTTTGCATGTTAACACTGCATTTTCACTTATTGTAGTGTAGTGGCTTGTCCTAGGAAGTATATGTGGTCCGAGTTTCATTCCTGAGCTTTTTTTGGCGGATTGAGATGCTTGCCAAAGCCACGTGGTTTTAGCTTATAATGGTGCCAACAGATGTGCATAGACTACAAAGACATGAAATCGCTGAATGCTTACTTGTGGGGACATATTAAACCATAATGCTGTGTTTTTTTCCTCTACTACTTTTGGGGTTCATGCAATCAACAAACCAGCCAACAGAAAGTTAACGGAAAGCATTCCAATTGATGCAACAACACTAAAAGTATGAAATGAGGTCTAATGATAAAAAGAAAAGTGTCACTTTCAGTAGAATAGTTACTGTATTTAACTTGACTATAACTACAATTAATAACAGGGGAATGTCTGTTTTATTGTTTGTTTTGGTTTATTTCTCAGCGTTAACTTCTTGTGGACTGTCATGTTTTAAAAGTCAACTGGTATCAGCTCTGACATAATTAATGGCTTTTTCCTGTCCTACAATGGAGAACATATTTGCAATGGAAAAATAGAAAGTATAATTTCTTTCATCAATTCATTAGAGACGCAGTCGTTTTTCATTTATTTTTTACCTGAAGATTTTCTAATTCAAAACACCGCAGGAGCTCTGCAGTCATCTCTACAGCAAACAAAGTTAAGTCTTATTACAGTCAAGTGATCAATTTCTGTCCGTAGTGGATTTGTAATTAAGCTGGCTTGTCACGCGCACGTGCGTAGAAACATGTAGAGACACACAGACACACACGCACACACACACACACACACACACACACACACACA
>JACXGJ010007285.1:0-31022 GCA_016801105.1 Esox niger | reverse complement strand
CACACACACACACACCTGAGCAAAGAACCAAATGGAACAGCCGCAGACCCACTTAATAGGGGTGCAAACATGTTTCGGCATCACCCACCTATGTGGCAAACCACGCCATGACAGTCTGCATATTCCAACTTGGATGGCTACGAGACAAATACCAATGAAAAATGAATAACAATGTCAACAGTAACGAAATAATAGCAACAATAATGATCATAATAACAGCAGAACAGAGTCTCAGAACGCATCATTGTTGTGTTTCCCTGAGTTTGAGAATATACGGATGTATGTCGGTTTCTATGTTAAGCCCCAGTCTATGTGGGCCCACTTTGGCAGAACCATGCCGCTGGTCAGACATAAAATGTTTAGCAGTGTAATGGCTGGCAAACTGTCTCTGAGCCCTAAGTTAGAGACTCTAGAATCCCCATCTGATGGACAGTAGGTGAATGAACATGACTGGGGACACTCATCTTCCTAAAGTAACCAATCATCCGAGGTTTGTGGATGTGAAAGTTACACCCCTGTGGGGCCCGAGCGTTAAATGTATGTACTCGCTACTGCTACAGGAATGTCGGTTAAATGACATAAACGTGAAAGTAACAGTCAGTGAAAAGGTGTTGCTGCCAAACCTCACAGCCTGAGGTGTGCCCCGTAGAATGCATTATGTTACTCATGGTGATTTTCAGACCCAGTGTTTTTGCAGTGTGAATAGTGATAGGTCATGTTTCAAGTTTAGTTTAATAGCCATGTGGGCAGGATCGCAGATGTGGCTGCATGTACAGGGAGAATCTTATGCCACAGCCCCAAACAATGCAGCAAAATAAAACAGATAATTAAGGTTCAAGGGAAGAGGTTTAAAGCTAAATAAATGTGGGTTATTTAACATCTTGATGGTTTGGGGATAGAAGCTGTTTCTCGAAGGAAATAGGAAATACAGCCTGTGACAAGATGAAGAGGCCAGTACAGATGCTCCCAGCTGGTTGCCACACACTAAAAATTTGAGACCGGTGATGGAAATTGAACTGTTAGCTTTGAGAGCATTCACTCACTCTGTAGTCTCTTGAGCCAGAAGGCTACATCTGCATTCTTTGAATGGATACAGCTAAGACATTTGTGCTACTTTGTATGAAAATGTGCGCCGAAAAGTGACTGTTGCCTTCCACTAGCGCCTGAGCAAAAAAAACACAGCATTAAAACCGTCTTGCATACCCAAACTCGTAATTTTTTGTGAGAGTTGTTTGTCTGAACCTAACACTGCCCAGAACATGTTTTTTCTCAATTTGGAAATTAGAGAAAAGCTATATTTGTAACCATACCTTGTGCTGCTGCCCAAATTACAGCAACATGAGACAACTCTGCATTGCACACCACTTGGAGCTACAATATGTTTGCCTTTCCCGAAAGAAAAGTTTTTTGTCTTTCCTTATGTAGCAATGCTCAACACTCTTCCACCCCGCAGCCATGTTCTGACCCGCCTCTCTTTTCCTCATTATAAACTTGTTTCAGTCTAGGAAAAACCGGTGCGATTGTATTCATTCCACCAAACAAAGCACCGATATTTTCTATTCGGCAAATTCAGATAATTGTTTCCCAGGTTTTTTCTGTTGGACAAAATATTTTGCCACTCCAAGTCTACATTTTGCGATACTGAATCACTCAAGCACAGGGGACTAGATTTAGTGACTAAAACACTGTACATTACTGCTTTATGGTGACACTGTACAGGCAGTGTTGTTTTTCACAATATGGTTACGATTTATCTAAATTGACAGTTTGGGAAAAATATCATCATTTCCTAAGAACGCCCGTTTCTGCTTATGAATGTATCTTAACATTTGTGGTGTCTTGAGTGCACAAATCTCCAGTTGGTATTTTTAAACCAATCTTGTAACATTGAGACAGTTTTTTCTGTCCACTGTCCTAAGTAAGGTGGCTGTCTTGAATTACTGCTGGTATTCAGAATGAAAGAAAGGGAAACCTGATCCAACTGACTGAACGGTATGCCGGGCATGGCTATGTACTCAGTATTCATCTTGAAATTTGTTTTAAATTTGCCTGATTAAATCTTAATTGACGATAAAAGCTATATCTTCATGAGAGGATTAATGCCTGTTGACCTATGCATTTTGCTGAGTGCTGCCTTGATGTTGCTTATGGGGTGTACAAACAAACAAAAAGTATAAGCAAGAATTGGAACTGTATTTGAGCGTAAAGTACTCCAGGTCAGATGGAAAGTACTATGCAAAGATCTGGATCTTAGCATGCTACAAATTGTAAACGACGACGCACATCTTTTCCCCTTTTCCGTGCACCAGATATCATGTCTTGCGATATCCCTTTAGGTTCTCCAGTGGCATAAGCCTTTTTCTGAATTCACAAAAGGTTATTCTCCAATGATTCAACATTTGCCATCAGAAATATGGAAGCTGAGGATTAAGACCCTGCCTTATCTACTACTCAGAGCACTTGATGTCAAGATATTTGTCATCTGAAGCACATCTAATGATGTTGTGGTTCTTATCACACTGCTTGCTCAGCCAGGGACTATACCATAATCTTTACATGTTGGAGGGAACGCATTTTCTGGTCCTGCCTTGACCGAGCTCAAAGGCATCCAAGCCGCCACAAAGAGTTACTGCAGCGCAACGAGACAAGGCAACTATTCTCACTTATTAACTGACAATTTAATTGGCTGATGCAGGAGAATTGTCAAAGTTGCTTGGAAGAATTTAAGTGAGATTGTCCCTGATGATCAAAACGCATTTTGATACCTTTTAATATTGTGAAGCCCAAGCGTATTCTGTAGATTCTTTTGACAACACACCAGGGAGCCACACCAGGGTAACGAATTTCATATGTGAAAATGCATTCAGTCACATTTGACAGCTTCAATAAGGCCCCTATCATGAATGAAAGGCCTGTAGATTTTGGATTATTTTGAATTAGCACACCAGTTGGGGGTCCTTTTTGCTCTGGGCATTACTGAATCAAATTAAGAAAATGTGTGGAAATGTGTTCTCTTGACAGGACAGCTCAGTAAAAACTACCATAACTTCTCATCACTTTTGGATTACTTGGAACTTTTGAATGTTAAGCTTCTCCTACCCACTGCGTCATTCTGCTAGAAATATATATATTTTCACATTTAAGTAGGTATGTGAGTTTGGATGTGCATGCACTCAGTGATATGTCATGTATACATCATTTAAACATTTATCTTAAACACAAATCATGTACACATTCTGTACCATGTGGGCATTATATACATATCCTGACAAAAGTCCTTGACATTATCTATGCAACTAATATACAATCCCTGGATCAGCATTGTAAATTCAGGAAGGGAAGCACTTTATCAGCTAGCAGTTGTGCTACAGTTCATTGTTTCTAAAGGTAAATCTAAACAACTCACCTTAAATCTATTTAGAAATGGGTGGGAAGGAGTGACATTAGTATGAAACAACCATGAACATAACAGCAGCATTAAAGCTCAGGAGCAAGTGTGGAAGATAAGTGTCTCTGTAAAAATTCAACTTAACACTCGTTAGTGCACTGATACATTTACTGATACACATTTTCCCCTTAATTTACCAGGTAAAATGTATTTTGAACACATTGACATTTACAGCCATTTGATAAGAAGCATTGAGGGTTAACTGCCTTGATCATGGATAGAGCAAAAATATTTTTCATCTTGCTAGCTCTGGGAATCAATCTAGCAACCTTTAATTTACTGATCAAGTGCTATAATTGCTACGCTACCTGCTACCCCACTTAACAAAGCAGCCTTTTCTTCAGCTTAGAAGCTGGCTCAATTACCTGTTATTGACGATGTTGTTGGTTAGACCTCTTTAATGATAAAGAAATGTCCTAGACTACAGTATCACGAACAGTTGAACACGGGACGTTTTGATAGCTATGACCTAATGATGTTGATGCGGCAGGTCATGTGGTTGGAATTAGCTTGATGCCACCACATGCTGATTAAAACAATAATATATGCATTACACAAATTCCATTTACTCCAAAGCTGGTCCCAAAAGCAAGGCCTTAAAGTTGCAAACTGTCTCATATCACAAATTACTCTGTGGTACTTAATGCATTTTATATTTCCCTCATAATCCTAGTGTTCCAACACTAATTAGACTTAGCCCCAGTATGCATATTTATCCTCATTATTTGCGCCCCCCCTTTAGTACTCTTGGGTGGCATGTGCTTTGCATGGCTTCTTCTTATCAGCAAATGTTTATTTCTGAAAAAAAGCCGTGGCAGGAGAAATCTCCTCAAGCAACACAATGACTTTGCGTGGCACTATCAGAGGTTAAATTAATTATCTGCAGTTATTTGTTTTTAACATTTCCGTTAATGCAGTTTTGGAGAAACACCTTTTGTATTAGGTAATGTTAATTATCACTGCTATGCTAATGACTCACAGTATATTTCAATTAAACATGGCGAAGTCCCAAAATTGCCTATATTGGAAGCCTATGTTTCAGACATTACTTTGAAACTTTTTGTCTCACAATGAACTTCGACATTTGTACAGTCATCAGCCAAAAAACGGTGTGGGACCTCAGCGTTAGCCTTAATACTGATTTGTCTTCTGTACATTGCAAAAATGTGCATTTCTGTGGGGAAAAACTATAATCCATGCATTTGATACTTCAAAATTAGACTATGCATTGCTCTTCTCTCTGGTTATCCTGATAAGACACTAAATTAACTTCAATTTGTGTTAAACACGGCTGCTAGAATCTTAACTAGACAGAAAACATTTAATCACATCTGCAGTACTAGCCTCTATAAACTGGCTGCCTCTTAACACTCGGGCTGATTTTAAGGGTTTACTGTTAACCTACAAACTATTTCATTGACTTGCTTCTACTAATCTTTCTAAATGGTTGTGTCTCACATATAAGTACACTATAGTCAGATGCAGGCCTCCTTATCGTACATAGAATTTCTAAATAAACAGCCTTTCTCCCTGATAGCTTAATTATTGTGTAATGATCTGCCCATTATTGTTAGAGACGCAGACTCAGTCTCCACATTTAAGTGTTTAGTAAAGACTCATCTCTTCATTACCATCAATGATTAAGTGTGGTCAGGTCTATGGATGTGAAGGTGAATGGCAAGTCACTGAATTTACAAACCATCCTTGCTGTTTAACCATCTTAAACAGCTCTCATCTCCACTGGGATGTCCTCTCTAATGCCATTGGGGGTTGGCATCATTGGCTTACTTTACTGCAGCTGACTCCAACGCTCATGCAACAGGAAGAAAGTCTGTGGGCTATACTCATTGGTGTCCCTTTGGTCTCGTGCTTTGCATATGGGGTGGTTATTTCCTGCATGGCTGGTCTTGTCCAGATTTCAATTTGGATGGGGCCACAGTGTATCCGAACCCCACCACAGTGTATCCGAACAGTCCAAGTCCTTACTTTTAAGCTGTACAAGGCCAGGTGGCTCACGGATGTCCAAAGGTCTCCTGGTTGTGTTGCCGACAATGCTGCTGTCTGATGATTCCTGCTGCGACTGTCCACAGCCCACTTGATCATCCTTGTCCAACTGGCTTTGCAGATGATCTGGATTCTGCCTAAAGACTCTGGACACAGAGTCTGCATTTATTGACCTTCTGTACTCTAAAAATCACCCCCGAGCACAGCCAGAAGAGGACGGGCTACCCCTGAGTCTAGCTTCTCTCCAGGTTTCTTCCTACGTTCCAATTAGATAAGGGGTTTTTCCCAACCAACGGTGCAATCTGCTGCGTATATGTATAAGTACTTTGTGAACACTGTTCATGTAAAAATTACGTTATAAAACAAATTTGATTGATTGATCTTCCAAGTCATATTTTTTGACTTAAGTGCAACAAAATACAATATCTGGTAAATTCTTAACGGTAACACAGAATGGTGTTTACTCGAGAGGTCTGGTATCAGCAGCTACTGGGGCAATTTGTGTAAATAAGGTTGTCAATATGTTGTACACTGAAGACTATTCTGTCACCTCAGATCAGTGCAGAAATAGCATGTGAACCAGTTCAATGTGCAGAGAAGCATTCTTTGTCAATGAATTGACACCTATTGCAGCTTTGATCAGTGTGTAAATCTGCTTTTCCTGTTCAGGTTGTAAGTTGCCATTAAACTGTTTCATATTAGCAACAATCACAAAGCTCTTCAGAGATGACTAAAAATTAAATGGGACAAAACCCATAATACTAGTAGGAACTTTTGACATATAGAGAATATTAAGAGGAGATATATATTTTCATGGGTTAATGTAAACAACAATCCAATTCCATTGTCATTCTCATTTTTGGCTCACTCTCACTTTCATTGTATACCTTGCTTAGGGATGTCATCTACTTTTATTGGCCTTTTGCATTTCCTGCGCTCCTCCAGCACTGTTGTGTCACCTCAGTCCGTGAGTGAGCAGATACCTCAAATCACTCCTTTATTTAAAACCAGCCAAAGGGGTCAGAGAGTTAGATGTGTAATTTGCAATGCAATAAGTGAGAAATACAGTTCCCTGATAAAAACCTTCTTTCAAATATGAGTTTCAGACATACAGGAAATGAAAGAACAGCTAACCCTTCAGCTGCTGGAGAATGAAGGAGAGGAAAGTTATAGGGGGGCCGAACTCATTATTTGCGTCTTGGGGATTGGTTTGATGTGTTTTGGGATGCTAATGTTACTTTAATAATAATAATAATGAGATCTTTGAGCTGGAAAAAAACAGCTTTTCATAAAGAACTGGTTCACTGTCTCACATCAGCCAAACATGTCTGGTGGCTTTGCATGCTAATGATGCAATTGGGTAGTCTGTAATATAATGGGAGGGTTTAAAATGTCCAGCATGCTAAGCTCAGATTGATGCTGCCTGTTGTCACGTTAGAAATCCTCAAATAGCAAACAAATTAAAAACATGATTTGTTTATTTAATAGTTAAAAATTGCAAATCCCTTTGTTAGAAATTACACTTTGAGAAAACCAGTCACTTAATTGTAGATTTTGGGACTAGAGTTGAACATACATCCATCTCTTGAGGATCTACGAACATACGTTAATCAGTTGTCACGACAAGATTTGGTTAAATGGGGCTCGGCACAATTCCATTTAATGAGAGTATAGCAAGGTCTTCCATTTAATGCAAGATAGAAGAACTCTATTGACCCGCAGAGATGCTTGTGAATAACCTATTGTCTCCCAGATCGATTAGAACACAATGCAAGACAACATGGAGAGCCATGATTTGTAAATGACACGGAAGGTCAACCAGCGCCAACCCAAGCTTACCACTCCCCTTGTACTGTCCTGCTGTCTCTGCCTACTCTCACTCCCCCTGAATCCCACCTACCCTTCTCAAATCCAGGCACCCAGTGATTAAACTCAATGCCTGGCCACCCCCTGCGTGATTCCCAATGAGCCGGCAGAGCGTACCAACAGCTTCAGGGCAGAACTCAACCCCCATCAGCCCCCCGCCCGCCCTCCACCACTGATGCACGACCCTCTGTTTACCCATCAAAGGCTCGGTGGCTGCTTGTTGCGCATGCTAACGCTACATAGTCAAAGACTAGATGAGGGCGGGGGATGCCAGGGCAGTGGGCGAAACGGAGGGGCCGGCGTAGAGAGAGGTGGAACTATATGCCCGACTGCCCGACAACACGGAGAGCGGAGTGAATAAATGTCCTGTCTGACTGGGCCAGGGTGCACTCACTCTCACAACCAAGGGCATATGCATAAGAGACGGGGGACTCCGGAGAGAGATTGATAACGCCCTCCGATCTAGCAGAGGATAATCCAAAGCAAGCCCAATGTGACTTTTAAAAACCCCAATGAATAGTGCATGGAGACAAGTCAAGGGCAAGGCAAGGGAGGTTAAATACTTTCTTATCAATCAGCGGGCAAGGAGGATCGGGGAAGACAAGCGGCAGCCTCTCAGGGGGAATACAGCTCCTTTGATAGCCATGAAATTGAGAGGGGATGCACAAGACTGGAAAGGGCATTACGGCAAGTGATAAGTAAATACACCTGGGCATAGAGGCTTTCAGTTTTATGTCACCGGTGTCATTTAGAGCAACTGAGACAGCCTTTCCAGTCGCTCTGCCCACTATAAGAAGAAAAAAGAAAAGCTTAAAAACTAAAACTTGACTGTTTTAAGTACAGTGACGCAAGGTATCTTTGGCCTTACGAACCTTCATCTCAAAACTATTTACCAATAAATGTAACCTCAAGTAACAAATAATCCTAAGGAATTACTTGAGCAATAGTTTAGGTAAATAACATAAACCGAAATGCTACGTCACTGTGCTGAGAAGTAAGTCCACCCATACAGTCCCTTGACAGTCCCAACAGATGGCTCAACTTGAAATAGGATACGCCACAACAGTTCAGGATGTTTAAGGGCCCAGAAAACAAGATAAGAAACATAGTTCAGTTGGGTTTCGTACCTATGCGGTAACACATGCCAATATCAAAGCCCTTGAGGCCCTCAGGACTAAGAGGGTTGTACACCTATGACTCTGTGAAAGATTAGAGAACTATTTCAAAGACATTTCCCATGCCAGTCAATCGACTGTCCATCAGACAATCTGGCCACTGAAAATGGGGTTGGCAACTTCATTTAAATTACAGTAAATTCAGGAAGTACCATGAAATTACAACTCTAATTCCAATTCTCCTCAATGTGAGCGAACCTTTCAAAAAGCCATGAAATGCTGGTCATGGCTCACATCAACAGTATCATAGATCCTCAAGAACACTAACTAAATTTGCAGTCGTTCACCCATGTGCAGACGGTCAAATATCTTGCAGAACGCAATAGTCCTAAAGATTCTGTATATTTTCAATGCCAGTCTCAAAAGGCACCTAAAGTGTAAATAGAACTTATATTTTCTAACTCTATTTTCTAACTTGCAATATATCATTATTAAATAAACAAATAATACTGCAATTTCTTTCTTCCAAACATGGGTAATATCATAGATAATGTCACAGATATAAATAAACCCTCATGAAAATGCTCCATTTCCGTTACGATACCGTTTTGTTCTCGAGTACTCGGCACAGCCCTGCTCTTGACCAAATCACATAAAATCCCAACATATCCACAGATGACCAAGTCTCAACCCTTGCCATCCACATGGCCCTCTCCCACTTGGCAACAGGAATACCTAAGTGAGAATGCTGTTCACTGACTACAGCTCCAAATTCAACATAGGAACACTCTTAAAGCTCTTCACTAAGATCAGGAGGGACAGGCAACAACACATCCATCCCACTCACCCTCAACACAGGTACCCACTGGAGCCAGACCAAGTAAGAACTGTTGATTAGTTTAGGTTACCTCGCCTGGTCAGGCTCTAGCGACCGCTCGCCCGACCGCTCGCTAGAGCCCGACCAGGCAGACTTGAGCCTGTCCAGGCAACATTTACCGTTGATGTTCATATTCAGATATTTTCAGTTCCAGCTAAAGCATTTACTGTCTAGATAATGGGAGATGTGTACAGTGAAGCTGTATAATTAATATTTAACAGTTTGGAATTGGCTTGATATGGTGATTATAACGTTGCTAGTCTGTGTGGAGGTGGAGCAAATCCACAGTTACCGAGGATGAACTGTTCAGCTGGTGGGATTTCTTTAGTCATGTCTGACCTGTACTGCACACCTGTTGTCCAATTGCTGGTGGATAATATAGGAACGGTGGGTGGCTGGGGGCGGACTCTTTCAGGCCCAGGAGTCACGTACGACCTCAGTGGAGGTCAGGTTGCAGCCGATGACCCATTCTGCAGACCATTTAATGTGTTGCTGTTTACCTCTGCAGCGGGGAGACAGAGAACCAAATCAGAGTGTGATGGAGGAGGAGAGGATGGACTCTGATTGATATCTGGAGCTGGGTCAGGATAGGCTGGGAGATAATACTGGTTGCAAGTGGTATATCTGCTTCTGCTGCTGGTGTACCTTCTTGGTGAACACTGCATACTGTTTCTCTTAACTGAGAACAGGGAGAGGATTGCCATTTGCTCTGTGACATGCCATCATTTTATTTTCTCTCTCTGTTTTGGATAAGTCTCACGTTTTGACCAAAATCATTGGTTGTTCTACTGTATGCTCACTTGTGAAAAGCAGTTATCAGAATATATTGTATATGTACATTATTGTTGATAATTTGGAGTCACTTAGAAATGTCCTAGTTTTTTAAAGAAAAACAAATAGTTTGTCCTTTAAAATGACATTAAATTGATCAGAAATACATTGTAGACAGTTAATGTTGCTGATTGAAACAGCTAAATGATTATGGAATATCTACATAGGCATACAGAGGCCCATTATCAGCAACCATCAGCCCTGTGTTCCATTAGTACGTTGTGTAGAAAACCCTTTTGCAATTATGTTAGAACAGCTGAAAACATGTACTGATTAAAGAAGAAATAAAACTGTCCTTCTTAGTCTAGTTGAGTGTCTGGAGCATCAACAATTTTGGGTTTGGTTACAGGCTCAAAATGGCCAGAAACAAATAACTTTCTTCTGAAACTTATTTGTCTATACATGTTCTGAGGAATCAAGGCTTTTCCATGGGAGAAAGAAACAAAATCAAGGCTTTTCCAAGAAACAAAATATCTTAACAATGCTGTGCCGTACACCCTTCACAGAACAGCGCAAACTGTCTCTAACCAGAATAGAAAGAGGAATGTGAGGCCCAGGTGCTCAACTGAGCAAGAGGACAAATGCATTAGTGTGTGTAGTTTGAGAAACAGACGACTCACAGGTCCTGAACTGGCAGCTATATTAAATAGCACCCGCAAAACACCAGTCTCATTGTCAAAGAGTGAACAGACGACTCCGGGATGTTGGCCTTCTAGGTGGAAATACCTTCTGCCTTCTAGGCAAACACTGGACTGAAGATTGGAAAAAAGGTTTATGGACAAATTTACACAAATCTAAGTTTGATGACAAAGAAGAACATTCATTAGACGTAGACCAAATGAAATGATGCAGAGGAGTGACACTCTGTCAAGCATGGTGGAAGCAATGTGATGGTCTGTGGGCAGTGGCGGCCCAGACTTTGCAGACGCCTAAACGCAAGACTGGAGATCGAGGCCCCTGTCCCACACCCCTCAAAATGTATCTTCATCGATTACATTATACCACTGCCTCTTATGTCAATAGACTGATGGCTGTCTATCTTTGACTATACATATTCAGTAATGGAAAAAAGAGAAATAAATAGCAGAAAAAGGTTTTTGAATTTAAAAGTTTTTGACACATTTTTATCATTTGAATAATGCACAGATGAAAATAATCTAGTTATTTTCAAAATGACATAAACATTGAGACATTTTAGTCAAGAAAATGCCATTGTTTTTAGTCACATTTTAGTCCAATCAGTTATTGCCTCATTTACCTATAGTACTCGAAACATACCACCATATCAAATAAGGTCAATGGAACTTATCTAAATGTTTCGCTTACCACCTTGATATTGCATACAATTAGGCCTGTTTATGAAAATTTTAAGCACAGTGTTGTGCACAGTAGAGAAGAGTGAAATTTCCGAAATGTAATAAGCCTATTGAAAATGTATATTATTGTTCAAGCAGTGTAATTGATATGAATGGAAATTCCAGTTTGAAATGTTAGAACAGAACATCCAAAACGTTTTGATAGTTAACAAATTATACCCACGTCTCCAGGCACCACACCAAGGTCTTTACTTGTGCAAATATATTAGGATGATGCGTGTTCAGATGTCTTTTAATGACATCTGAAAGCACATCTTGAAAAAACACTGAGAACCTATTTTCAAAATCTTCCTATAAAACTATTGTAGTTATATTTAAATATTTTCACATAGATTATTTTGTATAGTCTATTTTTAAGTATTAATCGTTTAGTTTTTCTGTATCTATTAAGTCATTTATCGTCTTTTCAAGTGCCACTGATTGTCACTATCTTTGTTGACAAAATAACTAATGTCACGTTAGGAAGGCTGGTTGCTGGTGCTTGTCTTAATAATGACATCATCTTTGGGGGTTTTGTGGGAGCTTGTTGAGAGAACACGATTGCTGGGCTTTTGAGCAGCGCTTGCATACGTATATATATTTTTACTAAGGTTTACTGTCATCTATCAAAACATAATGATAAGCAATTAGCAAGGCCATTGGTGCCAGATTCAGGGATTTTGAGACTATATAGCCCCCTTTTCAACTAAAAGGGTGAGGAAGATTGCATATAGCCTACTTCAAGGGCTTCCTTTACCTGACAATCAAAACTCAGGCGAGTTTTCTCCCCCTCAAAGCTTTTTTTATATAGGTGTAGCTTATTTTTTGCTATGTGTGGCAGCTGCGGGGGTTTTCCAGACGCCAGGGTCAGGGGGTGCTTTGGTGGTGTGTCGGTGGAGGTCTGTACTGGATATAAGGGATCTTGAAGAAAGAAGGCTGTCATACCCTGGTGACGGTGCTTGATTGGAGCCAATTTCCTCAGCTCCAAACTATGCATGAACTATTTAGGGAAGAAACAGTCATCTGGTATTCAGTCTATAATAGAGTGCCCAGCACAGTCACCAGATCTAAACCCTGTTGAGCTGTGGTCAATTAATCAATCAATCCATCAAATGTATTTATAAAACCCTTTTTACATCAGCAGTAGTCACAAAGTGCCTTTACAAAACACCCAGCCTGAAACCCCAAGGAGCAAAAAACAACAGTGTTCAATAACAGTGGCTAGGAAAAACTCCCTAAGAACGCCGAAATTTAGGAAGAAACCTAGGAACCAGGCTTACAAGGATGACCAGTCCTCATATGGCTGTGCCAGGTGAACATTAGGAGAACAGCCTACATAATAATCAAATGTAGTCCAGAGTCTATTAAACATAGTCCAAGTCGGAAGCATGACCAGATGGACAGGGACAACCCGGGGAGTTGTCAACAGAGTGGCAGCTGGAATCCTCGTGATCTGCAACACAACCAGGAGGACTTTGGACAGGGACAATATTGAGTCAAGCCTGGTACTCCGGAGGTATGGGCCAAGACCTCAGGTCCTCTTATGTTAAAACAGGGAAAGAGACAGGGAAAATGTTGAAGGTGCATTCCTTAGATCTACAAGATATACAGTGGAGGAGAACTGAGCCTACTCCCCCGGCACAATAATACAGCAGCGCAAAACCTTGGGGCTGAGACAGGGAGGTCCAGTGACCCCTGGACAGGAAGTCAAGCCATCCACATTGCCAAGCATCAACCAAAGGGAAACCCACCAACCGCAACCACCCTGAAAATGAGGGCAAAGAATTGCCAACAGAGTTCAAACCAAGTTGCATGATGGGCACAATGAGGAGAATACAACAAACCAGAGACTTCTCCCACAAATGGCATTGGTGGGAAGGCATCCCAGTGGCGATGAGAGCCCACCTAGCAAGACAGCAAGGGTGGAGAGTATCAAGTCTTTCCAGTCACCTTCACACCCCTGGGCCAGACCGCACTTAATCATAGACCATGCTGAAGAGATGAGTCTTTAGTAGACACTTGAAAGTTTACATCGTCTGCATTTCTAACCTTAACTGGCAGATCATTCCAAAGTAGTGGAGCTCTATGAGAGAATGCCCTGCCTCCGGCAGTTTTTTTTAATTTTAGGTACAATTAAAAGGCCTGCATCTTGGGATCTAAGGTTACATGCAGGTATGTATGGCTGGATCATTTCAGCGAGATATGTAGGAGCAAGTCCATGTATTGATTTATAGGTTAACAATAAAACCTTAGTTTCAGTTTTTTGCAATGTTTCGAAGATGAAAATAAACAACACTTGAGATATATTAAATATGTTAATCAAAGGAGAGGTCAGGGTCAAGGGTAACGCAGAGAATTCTTACAGTTTTTTGGGATACGATCAATACGCTACTACATGACACGCAAAGGACAGGGTGTTGTTCTCATGCATCGGCTCAACGAACATTCGTGACATAAAAAAGCGACTGCATGTATGGCAGAAGCCGTGTGGTTGACATGCTTAACTATAGAACTAGAAGAATATATTAATCAACACATAACATTGAGATTATTGGATGGAAGAGTCTAAAGAAGCTAGTTAGCTAAGCTTGCCAGCAATATGCTATTTGCTTAACTCACTTATCTGCACTCTCAACCGCATTTCGATTCCACAGCTTAATTTAACGTAGCGTTTTGGGGCCAAATATTTTTCCAGGTGGTAAAATTAATTCAGTAAATATATCATCTTCCCTTGAATTAGTTGATTTTCATCCACTTGCTAAGAGTAGGCTAAGAAGTATATACTGCGTCGTTCTGACTGGGCCCGACCACACTCTACAACCGCTTTGATTGCGGAACGTAAACAAATGTGTGAAGGAGAGCATTATATAAAAACGACTTAAAACGTTGTACTTTTAAAAAATGTCATGGTATATCGTCATGTGTAAAAATATATTGGAATTGTAAAAGTATTTAGAAAAATAACGTTCAAGTCTTTATTTCAAACAAAAAGACATATACTTAAAAAATGGGGGTAAATTGAATACAATCCAATCAATCAAAATTATTTTTACATCAGCAGTTGTCAGGAAGTGCTTTCACAAAACACCCGGCCTTAAACCCCAGGGAGCAAACAACAATAGTGATGAACTTCAGTGGCTAGGAAAAACTTCCTAAGAGAGCCGAAAATACAAATACATTTTGGGTATTAGAATATTCGACTATGTGTGCCCATTCCCACCGTGTACCAGGGGAGTTTCTTGTTTAGTTTTTAGTGGTGCAACCATACCTAAGGTATTTAGCAGTGTTGAGTTTAGATCCTCAATTAGATCATTTACAGATGTATTTTTTCTGTCATCAATGAGCGAGCCTGGAAGAATACCAAGAAATCCATTTGTAGTCTGAGAATTTATAATATAGCTTTTAAAAGTCATTGTTTGGGGGTGCAAGTGGGATTCTTGTTTAAACGGTAAATGTAATAAGACAGAGATCCGATATTCCAGGATTATGGGGAAGAATTATAAGGTCAAGCTGTTGTGGGAGCAGCTTGACCTTATGGTACGTAAGAAGTACCCATCAAGCCAATCCAATTTGTAGGAGGTGCTTCAGGAAATATGTGGGGAAATCTTTTCAGATTGCTTTAAAAAAAATGAACAACTAGATTAATAAAGGTCTGCAAGGCCATAATTGCTGCAAATAGAGGATTCCTTAATGAACACAGAGAACACCATTATTATGGTTATTAAACATCATTATTCCCAACATTGCTAAGAACCATATTTCCTATTACATATTCTTTATTTCCTGTTTCAAATGTTTGCATGGAAAACAAAGACTAAGTGACCCTAACTTTTTGAATGGTAGTGTATATACTTTTTCACACTGAAGCTGATTTAACCCTGATCTGGATGGATTCCCCATCCACCATCCTAATCACAGACACACTAAGACATACAGACACAGGCACACACTCTCATGCCCTCTGCAATATTGCGGTGGCAGGAGTTTAAGGCCACATAAAGGGAACGAGACAAAGGTGACGCCTCCTCCTTTCAAATGGCAAGAGGCTTGACATGAAACGAGTGGGTGAGTGCCGGGCGAACAAAAGGCCGGGGACGTGTGAGAAAGGGCAGAGGCAGGCAGAGGGTTGCGTTGGCCAGGGTGCAGATCCTTTAATTAAAATTATTATATTGAGGCGCACAGCACCGAGAGAAGCTGTCCACAGGGCCAAGATTGAGTACAGTAATGAAATTCATCAGAGAGGGGAGTTTGTGTGTGTGATCTTTGAGAGGAAGACAGAGAGTTGAAAGGGAAGAAAGTGAGGGGAAAGGTATGAAAGAAAAGGTTGGGTCAAAAATAAAAAGAATGAGGAATTTAGGAGACGGGCAGGGTGTGATGAAGGGATAGGAGAGGGAGAAGAGAATAGTCAGGTAAACAAAGTGAGAAAATGGAGGTCCTGTGGAAGAATGCAGAAGTGCAAGTTGAGGGAAACTATTGACACAGAGATCACATCTCATACAATATGTAAATCAAATTTAATGTACATCCTACCTTTCCAGCAGAAATATATAAATGTAATGTTTTGGATATTTCAAGTTTGAAAGTTGTATTGGGTATATTCATATTATAATAGTATTGTACAACAAAAATATCACAAAAACAATCTAATAAACAATCCAAAATAGCATTTGCATATGCAGCTCTTGAAAGAATTAAGAGACCACTGCAAAATGATCTGTTTCTCTGGTTTTACTATTCATAGCTATATGTTTGAGTGAACGGATTTTTTTTGTTTTATTCAGTAAACTACTGACAACAATACTTCCAAATTCCAAATAAAAATATTGTCATTTCAAGTATTTATTTGTAGAAAAAAACAACTAGTCAAAAATTACCCCCAAAATATGCATTGTTTTCAAACCTCAAAAAATGCTAAGAAAAAAATCAAACTTTTCAACAACAAAATACTAATGTATTAATTTACAAAGAGTTCAGAAATCAATAATTGAAATAACCCTGATTTTTAATCACGTTTCATGCGCCTTTGCATGCTCTCCACCAGTCTGTCACATTGCAGTTGGGTGACTTTATGCCAATCCTGGCACAAAAATTCCAGTAGTTCGGCTTTGTTTGATGGCTTGTGACCATCCATATTCATCTTGATCAAATTCCAGAGGTTTTCAATGGGGTTCAGGTCTGGAGATTGGGCTGGCCATGACAGGGTCTTGATTTGGGGGTCCTCCATCCACACCTCGGTTGACCTGGCTCTGTGAATGGCTGGAAAAAACTATTCACAGAGTTGGGGAACAATGGCAAAGCAGAAGGAAGAAGGTGTTCTTCCAAGAAAACCTTGTACTTGGCTTGATTCATGCATCCTTCACAAAGACAAATCTGCCCAATTCCAGTCTTGCTGAAGCATTCCCAGATCATCACCGATCCTCCACCAAATTTCACAATGGGTGTGAGACACTGTGGCTTGTAGGCCTCTCCAGGTCTCAGTCTACGGTATATATTAGACAACCAGGTGTCGGGCAAAGCTGAACATTTGACTTGTGTAATGGTAATTTAATTTCCCTTACACTTGTCAGTGATGACCTTACTCCATTCCTCTACGGTCCAATCCAAATTGTCTTTTGCAAATTTGCAACTTTGCTTCTCATTGATGAAGGGCTTTTATCTAGCTTTGCACGACTTCAGCCCTGCCCCTAGGAGCGTTTTGAACCGCCCTTGCTGTGCACATAACCCCAGCTGCCGTTTGACATTC
Source organism: Esox niger (assembly GCA_016801105.1). NCBI lineage: Eukaryota > Metazoa > Chordata > Actinopteri > Esociformes > Esocidae > Esox > Esox niger. The sequence goes on along the minus strand of JACXGJ010007285.1, from coordinate 13,783 downwards.
TTTTTGTAGGTTATTTGATGTCATCCTACGGTTGTTGAGTGACATTCGAATGAGCTGACGGTCATCTCGGTCAGCAATTGTTTTCGCACTTTGCAAGTCTATAGCTTTGTTGTCCCAAATGTCTGTTGCTTGACCTTGTTCTTATGAACTGCCTTATTTGACATTTTCAGGATGGAAGCAACCTGATGCTCACTGTATCCCTCTGCCAGTAAAGCCAGTATCGAAACCTTTTCCTCACTCAAAGTTATTCTTTTCAACTATTTTGTCATGCTGAATAGTAAGTTTTTATTCAAATTACCTTTGAGGTACTACTTGCCCAGTTTTTGCCATCCAGCTGGTCCTAAGGCAAGAGGATAGTGATGACCACAGCAGTGGTTTTTATACATTTCCTCATTAAATTACATATCCTCATTAAACTAATCAGAACCTCATTAATTAAAATGATGTGGGTCTGTGTTGGAATTTAACAGACACTGGAATGGAATGGCTGCCATACATGTACAGATTCTAATTTAAGAACAATTAGGAGTGGTTTCTTGTTTTTTTCCAGTGCCGTATCTATATCAGTATTACAGCAAAAACTAAAAATGACCGACATCGCTTGCTATTTGAAATTCGCAAGATTTGGGTCTGAGTGGGTCCTAAAATATCTCCTACCTAGCAAAACTGTTTTTTATTTAATGCTACACACGCATCTTACTGTAATGGAAGGAATTTGCATATCACCTATGCAGAGATGGAAGATAAATTTAACATGCCTTTTTAATTGAAAATAACATAAATGAATGTAAAGTGAAACTAAAGTGACCAGTGGTAAGTACACAATGAACACAGGAAAGCAGTGTGGCGTGAACGTGTGTATACATATGGGGGAATATTAATATGTTAGGGGCACTTTGTGCAAAAAGGGTGATTATAAGTGAGAGAGTGGCGGGAATGTGTGTGCGGAGTGACCATTTTTAGGGAGAAGGGGTTCTTGACCTGAAAACCTTTGGGGACACCAGAAATGAAAGCCTGCGGAGCAGCTACAGATCCTCTAAACGTCACCAGCTATGAGTGGCTTGCCTCAGTAGGATACAATCCAAGAGAGTTCAGAGTCTGAGACACCTAGCACTGAGTTGGTGGAGGAGGATCTGATGATTTACAGTGTTGAAATATGACAGAAGAGGAGAGAGTCAGCTTGAACTGGACGAAGGCTCTGTGACACAGAAGAGAGCGGTCTCGGATGAGTGACCCGTCTTGAAGCCTGACTGGTTAGGGTTGAGTAGATTGGTTTGTGATAGCACACTATTTAGAAAGGAAAGACAAGGGATTCCATTCTCTAGTTTTTGACCTCAGGGACATCTTGAAGTCAAAAGGACAGCCAGTGCTCAGGGAGGTCTCTAGAGATGATATGAGAAGGGACTAAGGGATGAAGGCAAGGTTGTTGGATTACCGAACGTAACTAGTTGCAAGCCTTTACCTGACAAGAACCGGAAATAAGAAAGTTAATGCAAGGACAAGTTCAGTGGGCAGGGAACTAGTGGACTCAATAGGCTTAGTAAATAAGCTGTGGGTTAGTCATCAACCTTTTCCCAGTAGTTGACAAAATTTGGAGTGAAGCAGGGTGAAGCACTGGGTGAAGCAGTGGAACACCATGGTAGTGAGGACGGAGTAAAAGAATGATAGATGATATGGATGTTTGTTGACAAAGTCATGATAAAAGACCTTGGGGCGGTCTCAATGAGATTAGTCGACAAACGGCATCTGATGAAGATAAGGTATATTGCATTAACTGCCTTGTGAGTGCGATAGGACCAGGGTAAGGGTGAGGTTAATAGGGAAAAAGTGGAAAGAAAGAAGTGCAAACAAATTAAGCAAAGGCAGAAATCAGGAGGTCGATGTCAGCCAGTAATATGAGTGGTCAGCCATCCTTGGGAAAAAATCCAACTCACGGAGGAAGTCTCCATGGGCATCTGTTAAGCTTCAATGGGCAGGTGACATTGACAGCACGGAATTAAAGAAATATATTTATTCAAACTTCCACTAAGAAAACAAGCAAACTGATACTAGCAGATTGCATCTGAAGAATGGAGTCCTCATCAGATGTGGATACCAACGTGTTTCCCTGAAACGATTTTGGGCCTCGTGTGATGGAATTTGTACATTTACTTTTATGTTATTTAGCAACAATCGGAACAAAAATGACTTACTGCTGTGATGAGTGCATACATTTTTGTACTGCTGTGATGAGTGCATACATTTTTGTACTGGTACACCATGGGATTCATTCCCACACAAACCTGCAAGCGGGGTTTTCTAACAAATAAGCTACACAGGCAGATCTCAACATCAAGGCCAGAAGAACCTGGGAATGAAACAAGCATTAAGTTAGAGTTGCATAAAACCACTAAGGTTATGGATGAATGCTTGCAAAATGCTGTCAAATGGCAACACATCTGATACTTTGCTGTAGACAAAAGTTACATTTGCTAGCTACTTTCATAGTTTTCGCACTTGTCTCTGTAGGAACTGGATTTTGACCCGTTTTAGATTAATTCCAAATAGTCAATGAATCAATGTAACAATGAATTTAAGAGTATTACAATTACTGTACAAGTATCAAAGATAAAGGTTCTCTGGAGATTCAAGATGTTTGCAAGAGCAAAGATGCAGCCAGAAGGAAGGAAAATGCAAGAGAGCTTTCCCAAACCCGGCTCGGGTTTATATCCCAGAAATAAAGGCATGGGGGTTGGTTTACCAACCAAAGAATAACAAGCAAGGCCTGGAGTATAGACAAATAACTATCCTTGTGAGCAATTTTCTTCTTTGAGCAGTTTTTAAGATGACAGACTTTGGCCGTCACTACAATAGATTTGACTAAAATTATGTAGTCTAATTGTTTTACATCTACCTTTTCAACTTTCAACAGGATATTGTTTTGAAATGTTCATCATCTGGTAAGTGCCACTGGCACTTTTTCTCTTTGCTGTTTGCTTGCTTTTAGCTGTCTTGCATTTATACTTTTTATGTTGAACTTGATGAAAAAAATTGCAATGGGAAGAAACGGCTGTACATTTTGATTTGGAAATGATGTTTTTGCTGTTATGATTGGGGCTTACTGGCTTCTTTGAATGTTAATTCAGTAAATCTATTGGAGTTATTTTTTATTGTGCTATTTATTCAGTCATTTTTTATCGGCCTGTTAAATGTGTTTTATAAAATGTGCATAGCCTTCAAAGAGTGGATAAGGATGACTGACACTTCTGAACTCGTGGTCACATCATTTGTGTCCATAACAGTTATTTTAGTACAGGTGTACTGTAGCTTGATCAGTGCGTCTCATGAGTATTAGAAGTTGTCACATTGTGAGCTGGTAGGATTTTGTTGTCTTGCTGCCCAAAGTTAAACGGTCTGTACTCCTCTCCTTTCTGGGCATGCAAGCTTCATTTCCATGCTCACACTATATACATTTAAAAAAAACTATTAATCAACACACATTTAAGCTACCATTTGCTTTTCAAGTTATAACAATAAGCCATAGGCTAAGCCACTGATTAGGCAAACTGTTTAAACACTCTGTGCTTCAGCCTGTGCTCATACTCAGGCTGGCTTGATTCATTTAGGACGTCATCAAAAAGCATTGATTCTCTTGCATTAAAGATTATATGTCGGGTGCGTAAAGTAAATGTGAACAGTGATGCTGTGAGTCTAATTTTCCTTCATTATTCAGTTCAGTGCAATGTCCTAAAGGATATTTCTCGAGGTTTTAGTTAAATAGCCATAGTTTGCCACTGATAAAAAGATGTGTGGTATAAAGTTCAAGAAATTGTGAATGGTGCTTAATGGGCATCAACAAAACAGAAACGTCTAGGATGTTTGAAACTGATCAACAAGTTTCGTTGTGCTTTTTTCAAAATGTGGTTTATTAATTTTCAGGGCAATAATACATACTTTCCCATTGTTCCATTAATTGTATGATATACAATTTTAAGTTTTAAGGTGATACATTTATGTAGCATAAAAAATAAAATTATTTTCATACAAAAAATAACCGGAGCTTCTGGGTCACATTTGTGATAAGAGATTCTAAATTTTCCATTTCACCAGCGGTCTACATCTACATGATGTATCGAAGTGATTCCATACACTAACTTCCTTGAAAAGGGTTGGCATTTCATGTCAAGTCAGGTAATATTTCACAAGCTACAAAATGGGCTGAAATTGGCAGAGGAAGGACAGTGCAATGTTATCGACCTTTCGTTTTATTTAGCAGGAAACTGCAGGAAAATGCTGGGCTCTCAAAATGGTTGTTATGCTGCTGCTCAGGATGAGACACACACACATACACAAAGCTGAGGCTTTGCTTGACATTATTAGTTTTGCATTTGGGAACTCGACCCAGAGAAATTGTATGGATTTTCACCATGCCTCCCTGTAATTGGACGAGTTAAATTTCTCAATTCATTACATGTGCCTGTGACCTCTGGACCCCTGCAGCTCCTGGGTTTTATTAGCAGTCTGTTCCCTTGATAATAGTAACGCTACAATAAATTGTAATGTAACAACATGTGGGTTTTGGGGGAAATCTGGAATCGAGACAACACAGATTTCTGGTCTGAATATTTTCTTTTATTACCTTGAAGTATTTAAAAACTGTGGAAAGGTTCATCAGTGTTTCCCCTGTAGCATATACAAATATGATGCCTACCTGGCTGGATGATATCAGGATTATTTTATATTAATATTTTATGTAATAATTTTACAAAAATGCATTTTGTTTCAATAATTTGTTAATTTCATTTGATTAAAAAAGTTTCAACCAAAAATATTTTTGAAAAAAGATAAGCATATTTCTAAATGTGTAATAGGGAGCTGGTTGTGCTGTTTGGCATGATGCCAAATTGGATAATAAACTGAGAAAAACTGACTGTAGTTACTTAAAATCAATTTTTAAATGATATATTTACCAAATTATATTTGTTGTAATGTTATATCATTTTTTTGTTTTTTAAAGATATATTTTTTAAAGCTATAGATTCAAGAACATTTTGCAGCTGTATTTATTTCGCTAGACTTACTTTTAAACATTTTTTTATCAATTATAGACCAACAACTGTTCTGTTGGTTACGGAGGAGACTGTAAAGCCTAGAAAAGGGGTGTCAAACTCAGAGATCAGACAAGGTAGAGAAGGGGTGAAAGAAGTATATTGTAGGTGTCTGGAAAGATCGATTTTCCTAATTTTCGACTCAGCTACACAGTCCTGGGCCCGGTTTCCTAATAATGTGGCACTAACGACGGTTTAACAGTGCACATAACCTTAAGATGGACTTTGTTACGATGGACTTACACCTGTTTTCCAAACCATCACGTACGTCGCTCTTTATAAAGTACATCGTAAATGCTACATTATGGCTGATTGCAATGGAATTTGGCAATTTTGGGGGTTTGGAATGGAATTAAGCCATGAATCCATTTTTAAATAGTGCCTATTGCATTTCGATACAGCTTGATTACTTCTCAGAAGCATATATTATCACTGGTGACATCCAACTAATTGGGTGGACGTCAGCAAATCAAAATCTCCAGAAAAAGATCACATGACATCACAGAGCCTATCAGTTCCCAGGGAAGTAGTATAGAATACATGTTATAGCAATCAACACATGATTGGTTAACTGGGAATATAAAGCATATTTGGAAAAATACATTCTAATTGTTTGAAATATAAATTGGAATGTTAGAGAAAACAAGCATTCAGACCTGAGGAAATCCATGTCGTTCTTGACAAAGTAGAGTCCCCATCAAAGAAAGTAGCCTACCAGTAACCTACAACGCAGGGTTTCACACTCAGGAACATTAATTTTGAAAACTTAATTATTCATTATTTTCAGTATGTTTTTCTTTATCTGCAGTTGACAACTGAATTCAATTACATTCACATCCACTCACGCACCTATTATATCATTTGTCTAAATTAGTATAAATTAAAACTGTTTTGATAATTTTTCTACTGCCTTAATATAAACTGCTTGCGATCACTCCTCACATGTTGAGGGAGGCACTATTTCACAAAAACAGTAAAATGCCCTTACGATACAATAACAAGTGGTACGGAGCACTTGTTAATTAATAAACAAAATGTATTTCATTTCTGGAGTACGATTATGATTTTCTTAATAGCAAAGACCCTGGTTGAAATATGAGAAACAACACAAACCATAAATCGGCAGGCCTCCCATCAGGATACTTTTTCTTGGTGAGGAAATGTTGTGACCTTTTTTCAGTGAATTTTTTTTTAAGAAGCCATTTCTGCAAAAGACATTTAGATAATTTTTTTGTACATTCTGTAATATCTTATTTGGATAGTCAGTCTGTAGATGATTTACATACTATTTACAGTTGATCAATAACAGTTAATCTCTCTCTACTAAGCTTAACCTTACCCTTTCCCTAACTCATTCCCTGACACATATTCTAAATCAAACCTTAGCAAGCATTATCATATTTTGATAGCTGGTAAATAGTGTCAATACCAGCAGGGCAACTACAAAATAAAGTATAAATCCAACTTATAATGCCTCTCCTAAGAAGTCATCACATAGCATTAAGAAATTGGTCGCATACAGTGTCTTCAGTAATTAGAAGGGAAATACATCTTTCTTTAAAGCCCTTTTTACATCAGCTGTCACAAAATGCTTTTAGATATACCCAACCTGAAACCCCAGAGCAAGCAACAGTAACAATTGATTGGCTAGAAAAATCTCCTTAGTAGGTTAAATAATTGGGAAGAACCTTAGAGGAACCAGACTCTGAAGGGATCTCTTTGGACAGTGTCGAGTGAAGATTGTAAGGGTATGTGATCTTTTGGGCCACATTCATATTTTTGCAAATTCAGATAACCAGCCCGTCAATATATACCACTGGGTTGTGTCCAGTGTCTTTAAACATGATCCAGATCAGCCTCACAACGAGATTGACCAGAATCAGGACAACTAAGTGGGCTGTGGGCAGTTAAGGATTGATTAATCAGGTAGAAACTTCTGCAACAAAACAAGGAGTACTTTGGACAGGGACAGCTAGGAGTCATCAGGTCAGGTAGTCCTGAGATGTGAACTAAGGGCTTAGGTCCTCTTAAGGTTAAACAGCATACCAGGAAAATTACAGAGAGCGTTCCTTGGATTTGCTCTCATACTCTGGAACATTAATTTTGAACACTTTATTAACATACAGCACATTTTTCAGTCCAACCCTTGTCCCCCGTAACATCAACCAATGCCACCTAAACAATTTGGACTATGACAGAACAGACTGACCCAGGTCCTGCGGCACAATACTGTAGCAGCGTGATTGGCTTGGTTTGGTTTGAGTAACTCTTCAGGAAAGCTTCTGTTGAATTACTTAAATGTAAATGTTTGGTGGGGTTAATAGGTTACTGATTTAAGGCAGTTATCGCAAGGAATGGATATACAATCAAACACAAAAAATACTGTAAATGCTTAATTTGGACTTTGTGTTGATCTTTCCAAAAACGTGTGCCGCCCTATTTTAAGAAATGTGTGTTAAGATATACTTTATACACTATATATTACACACAATGCCCCCGACCACCCTCACACACTTACACTCATACAGGTGACGTCACCCTATACTCTGTATAAACTCCACAAAGAAAAGCACAATCCCCTCTCTCGCCCTCAGTGTTTTCTTCTATCCCTGTCCTATATATGGTGTTTCAGCAAGACGTCTGCATCGCAGAATATCAATGGAGTAATGAGGCGAGGGCACTTTGTGATGTGCTGCAACATTGACTCTTTGGGAAAACATGGGGAGCGAAACAACACGGCTAAGAGATAACCCATAACACCCTGGCTGCATCCCAAATCCCACCCTATTATTTGATAGTGCACTATTTTTGACTAAGGCCCAGTGCAGTATATCGGGCAAAGAGTGCCATTTGGAATTCAGCCTTGGCCTGTGTGCTGCCGTGCTCAGTCGGTCCCCAGCCTGGAGGATAGCTTTCCATAATGACAGTATACCAAATAGCTCAACATCTCCAGAACAAGTCAATGGGGATTTAGCTATGGAGCTATTTGGAAGTATTCTATGGTCATGCTAGTTCTAAGCCCTAGAGCAGCAGATATGAGGGCATGATTAGTTAAAACACTAGAAAGGCCAAATGGGTCATTTTCACTCAAACTTAATTTCAGTTTTCTTTATTGTTTTCTAAGTCATTCCCCCTTTCATCCTTGAATTTCCTATCTATTCAGCAAACATATGTTTTTAGAATTTTTTTAGAATTTTCATTTCATAAACATAGTTTCTGTTACGACCATAAGTCCAGTATGATTTTGACTTTTTAGGATATTTTGCTAACCCTCACAAGGGAAAAGTCTATTGATGCTTAAAGACTTTAGGGATTTAGGATTGAGAAAAATTATTTTGAATGGGTTAAAATTGTGTTTGTCCTTACAGTACAGTAAAATGATGTGTGTGTGCACTGTGTTAATATCTGAGCAGACAAAGGCTGTGAGTTTGATGTGCACTGACAGTAGAAGTGCTGATTCAGATGCTGACCTTGGTGGATTGTATAGGATAGTTCCATGAGGACACATCACCGATATCATCCACAATGCCTGAGATGAAGAGTATAACCCTTGCTCCCTCTCATTGGAAGTCAACGAACACTAACAACTGCACATACATGATGCATCAAGTATTCCAGATATACTCAACATGTCTACGGGATGTGTGTTTGTGAAAGATTGGGCCAAATAAAGTGCATTCATGATGTCTTGACATTCAGATGCCACCTAAGACACCTGTGGGTCAATGAACTTGATGAAATCCATGCTTGATCACCTCTCATTCAATGGCAATAGCAACACACTCCATTCGCACTCTATCAACACCAGCCTGCTGGCCACATTCACCCTCTATCAGCATATATATATAAATGTGCTTAGGATGACTTTGAGGTGTCTAAGACTTTTGCAGGATAGTGCTGATAGAGGGTGAATGTGGCCAGCAGGATGGTGTATATATACAAACACACACACACACACACACAGTGGGGCAAAAACATATTTAGTCAGCCATCAATTGTGCAAGTTCTCCCACTTAAGATGAGAGAGGCCTGTAATTTTCATCATAGGCACACTTCAACTATGAGAGACAAAATTAGAGAAAAAAAAAAAAACAGGGAATCACATTGTAGGATTTATTATGAATTTATTGGTAAATTATGGTGGAAAATGATTATATGGTCAATAACAAAAGTTTGTCTCAATACTTTGTTATATACCCTTTGTTGGCAATGACAGAGGTCAAATGTTTTCTGTAAGTCTTCACAAAGTTTCACACTGTTGCTGGTATTTTGGCCCATTCTTCCATGCAGATCTCCTCTAGAGCAGTGATGTTTTGGGGCTGTCGCTGGGCAACATGGACTTTCAACTCCCTCCAAAGATTTTCTATGGGGTTGAGATCTGGTGACTGGCTAGGCCACTCCAGGACCTTGAAATGTTTCTTACGAAGCCACTCCTTTGTTGCCCGGGCGGTGAGTTTGGGATCAATGTCATGCTGAAAGACCCAGCCACGTTTAATCTTCAATGCCCTTGATGATGGAAGGAGGTTTTCACTCAAAATCTCACGATACATGGCACCATTCATTATTTCCTGACGGATCAGTCGTCCTGGTCCCTTTGCAGAAAAACAGCCCCAAAGCATGATGTTTCCACCCCCATGCAGATTCAGTCTTCCCAGCCTGGTGCAGGTCTACAGTGTCCTTTGACAGCTCTTTGGTCTTGGCCACAGTGGAGTTTGGAGTGTGACTGTTTGAGGTTGTGGACAGGTGTCTTTTATACTGACAACAAGTTCAGGCAGGTGCCATTAATACAGGTAATGAGTGGAGGACAGAGGAGCCTCTTAACGAAAAAGTTACAGGTCTGTGAGAGCCAGAAATCTTGCTTGTTTATAGGTGACCAAATACTTATTTTACTGAGGAATTCACCAATTAATTCATTAAAAATCCTGGACATTTATTTCTCATTTTGTCTCTCATAGTTGAAGTGTACCTATGATGAAAATTACAGGCCTCTTCTTTTTAAGTGGGAGAACTTGCAGTGGCTGACTAAATACTTTTTTGCCCCACTGTGTGTATATATATATAAAGATATACACAATACATGCATAGACTCATACTATCCAAATAAAGGGACTTTACTACTGCACAGTACTGCACACAGTCAGTCAGTGACATCAGTGGATGCCCTTGAGTGCCCCAGCCAAACCCCGGATTTGAAACATCTTTGAGGAGACGTGAAGATTGCAGTTCACTGATGCTCTCCATCCAATCTGACAAAGCTTCAGAAGATCTTTAAGGAAGAATAGGAGAAAGTGCCCAAAGCCATGTTTGCAAAGCTGGTAGTGTCAAACCCAAGAGGACGCTAAGCTATGATTGATTCCATAAGTTGCTACTCCCGATAGAGTCTGAATAATAATGTGAATTAGATATTTCATTTACATTTTTATTATCAATAATCTGACACATATTTTACAAATAAAAGGTTTCTGTTTCATCATCATGGTTTAATATACAGTATGTTGATTATTGGCAGTTTTATTTAATCAAGTCAGTAACAACAAAATCAGGAGTAAGTGAAGGGGTAGGAATACCTTCCAAAGACACTGTATTTAACATATACCTCATCTTGTTAGCTAATGACACCTAGGTGCTTTAGGGTACACTGCTCAAAATAATTAAGGGAACAACTAAATCCCAAAATGGGTCTCAATGAACAAAATATATAAGTATCAACATTTACTGTAAATTTTGCAATTTGTTGAAAATAAAGTGACGTAACAACGGAAACCAAACTCCAACTGATTGAGTAAACAATTTTAATCACACGCTGTTACACCTAAATAGGACTCAGTAGTGTGTATGGCCCCCACATGCCTGTATGCACTCCCGACAACATCTGGGCATGCTCCCGATGAGACAATGGATAGTGACCTGGGGGATCTCCCAGACATGGATCAGGGCATTATGGTTGGGTTGTCTTGCTTTTGCCTCCCCAGTACCCTTGTTTTCACTTTCATTTGCATTGAAGCAGGTGATATTGATTCACAATCGCTTATACTTTCTAACTGGAGAGATTTATATTCCTGAAGTTTAATTGACTTGGTGTCATACTGTGATGATTCCCTTACTTTTATTGAAGTCATTTTATATTTTATAGAGGAGTAAGAAAAGATTGTACTGAAAAAGCTGTGGGCAAGAATCAACCCCATGCTGCAGTTAAATCTGTTTGCAGGAGAGTGTAGCATAGAACCTTAACGTACCCCAGGCCACCATGTTTAATAGTATTCTTATTTGTTTTTCACAGAAAACTCCTAACATTTTCCCCAAAAGGTTCTACTGTCTGGGCTTAGCCTCTCATAGTCACTCTTTGGGTGAATGTGCTTGAGGAGCTATGAAATGAATTTCATTCCCTTATTCCCCCTTCCTCATTTACTCAGTTTCTTAGCCCGACTCCTCGGCTCAATATGTGTCCGCCATTACGAGCTAATCCATCCATGACAGCATTCAATTTCCTCCAGGGAATATGCAGCAAGGGGAATTTGTAGCTGTCGGAATCTCGGTGCCCCTGTTGGAATTGCTCTGAAGCAGGCTCCCGCCTGTTCTCGAAGGGACCTGGCCCTGTCTATAAGGGAGGAAGTCATAGAGACAAAAAATTTTATTGGACGACAGGGAGAGATGTTTCCCGCTTTCAGGTACAAAATACATTTTCCTTTCAGTATGAAGATGTCTTCTCTCGTTGGGTGTGAACCGTGAGGAGATGAGTAGAAGATTCAGTTTAACTATGTAAGGAAGGCTTCTTTCTATTAGTCTACAGCGGCATCTAGCAGTCCCTGTCCTATAAAATAGGTTTAACTGCTGGTGAGGATTAAAATAGATGCTATATCATAAACAATTTGTTTTATGGGACACTATTCCATACTGACAGCAAAGGATACCATTCAGCACTTTTAAAAAGTCTAATTAAATATGTACACCACATTTTCTAGAAGGAGCTTTCGTGTATTATGCCTCTCTAAAACTATTCTTTCATGTTGGTTTGACATTAACCAGACATTAGGACAAATTGCACAATAAAGGTATCCCACAATTTTTTTTCTTGCTTTCTTTTTTTTGTTCTGGGGAACATGCCATTAAACATTTTTATTACTGTTGTGCAAAGCACTTCAGGAAGCTAGGAGACCTCGGGCAGGACCTAGGCAACTGGATTCTAGACATCCTTATGAGCTGACTCCCATGCATTAAGGGTAGGCAACCTCAACTCCACTCCACTGACCCTCTACACAGGGGCCACCCATGAGTGCCTGCGTCTCCTGTACTCGCTGTTCACCCATGTTCAAGGGTATAGTAGTCCAAATAGATTGCAAAACTGTAGGATCCAGTGTTCCATCAAGAGCATATGAAAAACATTATGTTAACATTAAACAAAATCAGAGATTAGGCTTTCTTCTGACAAGACACTCAAACAGCTTGATTTATTTCTCCATCTGTGATCCTTTCACCATCCTCCTCGTTGCATTTGTGGGCACAATACACTTGGTGTCTTTCCTCCGAGCAGGTTCATCAAAGCTTCACTTGATTTTAACATTGTAATTATTGCTGTAATAGAGATGTGTATTTCCAAGCTATTTCTTTTATGGTCCTCATCACGGACAAAACAAATTACGTAAAGATGCACCGATACCAGTATCAGGCTGATACTTGGCTCGTGTACTTGTACTCATAGAAATATGCAGATACAACGCCCCAATACCACGTCATGGAAAGATTAGGCGATGGTTGCGTCAACTCTGGACAAATATGCATAACATTTTGAACTCAGATTGTTAGAGTGGGAAGATGTCATCGATGACACCAGTAGAGTGCAAGCTCTGCTCTGCTAAATTGTTAAGAGGAAAGGAAAAACAAAATTTAACACAGGAAATTTGATAAAACATCGTTAAACACAACAAAGTGCAGAGTTCAAGGAATATGCTAATGCTAGCAGCGCAGAACCACAACAACAGCTAATTCCAACACTGGAGATGTAAAATAAAATGTCCAGAGACAGCCCGCGGACAGAAAAAAAATGTTAATACAGATTATGAAAATATTCAATGAATCTCGCAGTTTAAAAATCGCACGAGCATCACAACAATCAGAGTAACAACATTCAGAATATCTAACTAGCTAGCGGGGTCAACGAAAAGTAACTGACTATGTCTGTGCATGCGCACTTTTGCGTTGAACTGTCAGTGTATGTCATATTGATATAAAGGTAGCCATCGTCTGAGCGACAACACAAGCTAAGAAGCTAGCAAACTGTCACAACTTTATTGCTACAGTGGATTAGTGTGATGCAGGCAAAAATTGATATTCAGCCCCAGCAATTATCAGCCCCACTGGCTTTCGTAATTTGCCTTCAAAATAAAAGTCTGCAGTGAAACGTTATATACATTTGCCAGCAACAATAAGACTTACTTCAGATTATTGTATTTGTCCTTCCATAGTCTGCAATGGGTTGTGTGTATTGTTTATATTTTCAAAGGAAAAACAAAATATAAATTAAACAAATTACTATTTAAATAATACATTATATAAGGTAAAGAATATTATATGGTGGAGCACACTGAGAAATGGTAAGAGCTTAAGTAAGTTAACGTAGAGAAGCACAACCTGATTATAGGGGACAAAACTTTTGTTTTTTAATGGAAAAACCCCTACGCTGTTCTGCTTTGTGTACT
>JACXGJ010007284.1:0-30951 GCA_016801105.1 Esox niger | reverse complement strand
ATATATATATATATATATATATATATATATATATATATATATATATATATATATATATATATATATATATATATATATATATATATATATATATATATATATATTATCTATATTTGGAGGTCACAGACACAGTGCCCTCCAAATATAATTAGCTAAATTGATTTCAGTGAACCACACAAGTGTCATTGTGCTAGTGATACAAGCGTTTTTCCAGTTGTAAAAGTGTTACGAATGTAACTCTGGTTGATTATGCTGTTCACAAACGTAACAGCGTAATTCAGAGTTACCTGGACTCGGCTTGGTGTTGATGCGGTTACCCTTTCTCAGTGTAAGAAATTAACACCTGTAATGTTTAAGTAACCAATCTCTGGTGTTTTTTAGAAGTGTTTGGTATATTGGTTGATTTGACTATTTTGCGAACTAGCTTCGGGATTTTGGGAAGCTACCACCAATGAATGTATTTGTTAGCTAGAGCAATATGGTTATTGCATTACTTCCTTATAAAGGCAAGTGTCTTTCACTATGTGAGTTCCACTAGTTTCTGGTGTTATCATTAAAACAAAACCTGCAAGTGCAACCTGCATTCAAAATGACCGTAAGGTATAGGAATACAGATAAAGGAGTCTATCTAAGTCTTTTCAACAGGTACAACCAGTTTAGTTACTTGGAAAATAAATTTGATAGGTTTCAGATTTCCCAGCTTTCAAATCTGAAGTAAATTTAGGCCCTATGTTAAATCATATTCACAGTATTAATTTCAAATAATAGCCTAACTTCAACAGCATAGGATTTTATTTTAAAAAGACAGCACGCACTACATTTCTATTCAGTTCAACTCCCCATTAATTCAGCATCTGAACTGTGTGTTACACAGTAAATGTAACAATTGAATCATCACTAATATATACTGAAAAATCAACACTTCCTGACAATGTTACTCTTCAAGCACAATTTTTCTTGTAATCATCACAGTAAATTGAAGGGATGACATGACAGGCCTGCAGCTTTTGGTAAAAGCAATGATGTTATTGGGTCACCTAATATGTGAGCACTTTTTGCAGAGTGTCTGATATTCTGCCAAGATCAAAGGGACAGAGATCTGCCACTGTTAAACTGACATTTCTGCAGTTTAAACATCAGACCGTATGCAAAGTACTCGTTTTCAGTTCCCTTAATGATGATTTAACTAGACTTTGTTCAAGCCAGGGGGAACTTGTTAACGTTATCTAGGTAGCAAATGTACTGTATATCCTGCTGATGGTTGAAACTGGATAACAATGGGGTTCTCCACAAAGGATCACCCAATCCAAATTATCCATATGTTTAGCAAGAAACTTGCTCTCAAACCCTCACTTCCAGAGTGCCTCTATGAAGGGAATGTTGAAAGGAGCAAAGAACAAGTTTACATAGTTCTGATTGAGGATATTATGAATCAGCCCACAGACAGACCAGTTGGGCTAGAATACGCTGCTCATTTGGAATGCTGTATGCTGGCTGAGGGAGCCAAAGGCTTTGTTGACTTCAGCTTATTTGTCTTTACTGTACTAAGCCAGTGAACCCTGTGAGAGCAACGCAGCTCGGAATCCAAAGGCTTGGTTCATGGACAAGTTGTTGTAAAAATAGTTCAACCTGAGGCCCCAAGCCTTGTTCAACCTCTAATTACAAAGTGAGAAGATGAGGCTGCTGCTAGCAGTCAGCTTCCGGGGGGGCTTTTCAGATATTTTGGCAACAAACTAACTTTTGAATTGTCATATTGTTATGTCAAAACTAAATAAAGCAGTACAGGTGTCATTTGATCAACCTTGTCACTTTAAAAGACTGTTTTCAAGAGAACATAAACCCTCAGTCTTATGATTTCTCTATAAATGTGCTTTTATTTTCTGTGGTAGGGTTTGTCATTCAGCAAGAATCAGGAATCAGGAAATCAGTTAAGTTATTTTCAAGTTTATACTCAAAGGGCATCAAATTGGTGTAAAGAACTTATTGGTGGAAGGCTGTTGTATAGTTGCACATGCGTAAAAACAATGGCAATAAATAAGTTTGTTAAATGTTCATAATTTAGTTTGACTTCCATCCAGAGCAATTTACACGATGTAGAGAGAGTACATCTTAACTACAGTTGCTTTACATTACAAAAAAAAAATCTAAGATTGAACATTCCTGGGGAAATTCAAGCATTAAAACAGAAATTATTTGCAGGGTTTGTTGAATGTTTGAGTATGGACTGTTTTTCAAAACCCTTGAGAACAGAGCTTTTTAATCACTCAAGGGAAATCAATTCCTAAGAAGACTTTGACAGATTCAGACATTTGAGAAGCTGACACATGCAGTATTATCAGTAAGGTAGTGAATCACAGTAATAAAACAGGACTTTGAGTCTTACAGCAGAGGGAGGAAGAGCGTGCCATGGTTTCCACAGTCACAGGATGCACAGGAAATGATTGCTCATTCGCGAGGGGGCGTAAAATTACACTCTGTATGACTTTTCAAAAACGTCCTTAGCAAATCACATCTGGTCTCCTACGACCAGGTTCTTGCGGAGACTGTTTTCTATTTTGACATTAGATAGGTATGCAATCTAAATACCTTACAGTTGAAACTGATCTGTGATCATAGGACCTTGTGTGCTAATGTGCCCCATCTGGGACAAAGGAGCAGAGGATTGCCAACTAAAGCTTACCGTACACCTAAGTCTAAAACTTTCTATAACTCTCATGAAAGGGAATCATACAGAGGGAGTGTTATCGTTCTAATTCACAGAACTCCATCCATAAATGCTTCTTGCCCTTCTTCCTGTGAAGGCATTCTTCTGACCGGAACGGCAGACCTACAGAATATTGACAGAATCACCAGACCTCTCCCAGTGTATACATGCTCCCACTCTCCAATGACATGCAAAGGGCCATTTAAAGAAGTGTTGTGTAACTCTGTATTTCACCACGTTTACTATCATTCCCAAGGTGCAACTCAAACAGACAAGTGGTTTTGAATGTTAGAATATCTTTAAGCCATGCACAACAGGACAATAATGATTGAGGAGTTGTGGTATATGACCAAAACATAGGCTAAGAACTGTTCTTAGGTACAACACAGAGTGCCAATATACAGCTCATATACCACAGTCAATAAGGTTTAAAAATACCTTATTACTTATATGGTAATAATAAAAGGGTAATGACAACAGTCAAAAGAAATCTCAGCTATTATTTATACCCATAGCTTTGCAGCCAATCAGCTTTCAGGGATCAAACAACTCTTCTTTTAATAATCAATATATTGACTAAAGAAAACATCATAAGACAATATCATGTGAAACTCAGCTTGATAAATCCAGCATGTAGATAATCGAATCTGGGTAATGATGGAGATGAGAAAGTTGCTGAACACAGCCTAACTTATCACAGCAATAACCAAATATTTTCCTGTCCTTTTCAGAGGAAGTCCTTAACTATATTTATAAAAATAAGTAAGCTGTCTAAGCCTATCTATGTGCATTTCTAGAATACTAGGGCAAAGAAAGTGTATAAATCCCATGATAGAGAAACTAGACTGATTCTTCAAACTATTTGATTTTACAACCTGACTCAAATGAACCCTGTCATACTCAGCTGTCATGTTGATCAATTAGTCTACCAAGAAATCTGCCCGGCGGTCACAGACATGTGCAATACGCGTAATTGAAAATTGACTTACTTTCGTTTTCAAAGGAGAAATATATCCGCTGGTCCAGTCTTAGCAACTGATTGAAGACTGATACTGTGGTACTGAAAACAGTTTATAGGAATTTGCGCTGGCTGTGTCGGTGCGTCTCTCCCAGTCACGCAATGAACTACTACTACTGAGCTACAGCTCTGTCTCACCAGTAACTCCCGAAATACTTAAGGGCGGTGCTGGATATTACAACACACGGGTACCTTCAAATACTGCTATCGAATATAAATATTATGAGACTTCATAACAACTGTAGACGCAAATTGTCACTTGGCCAATATAAAGTACATTCAATAACAAGTATATGCATTATGCGATTTTTAATGTAGAATACAGAGACGTTTATCGCGTTATAAAGTACAAATAATCCAAACATTAAATATAGGTTAATATTATCTTAATTTATGCTATTTCCATCATTTTAATAGATTTCTAGACGCAAGTTGTGTGCAACAAGTCACAAATACATTCGCACTTGTAAGCAAAAAATATAAATGTTTCCAATATTATTAATCAATTATAGAGGTATAGCAAGCGTAGCTACACCTGCAAAATATGGCTACGGGATGTAGGTAATGGCATCCCAACCCTGCTCCTGGAGGCACACTGCTGTGCATGTTTTAGATCTCTCCCTGCTCTATCACACCTGATTCAAACGATTAGCTCCTTATCAAGTCCTTGATGAGGTACATCAGGTGTGTTAGACCTGGGAGAGCTCTAAAACATGCAGAACAGTGTGCCTCCAGGAGCAGGGTTGGGAAACACTGATCTAAGGTAATCAGGTAATCACTGTGACTGCTCCAGTAGCACGTTAGCCTGTTACGCACAGGCGTTTGTTATGCTCCCTATCTCTTACTCAAAAATCTACCTATAATCCTAAACCTTACCCTAACCTAATCCTAACCATAATCTCAATTATCTAACCTAATGGCCAAACATATCCATAAACCTATTTTCGCCTACTTTCGGAGTGGGAACCTTCATAAAACCTTATACGGGCAAGTCTTTCAGGTATTATTTTGTGGGGACTGTGACGCGTCCATGTGTTTCCAGATGCCTGTGCCCCCTGGCGACTGTAGTCTGAGCCTATACTCTGCTGATTTTCGGGGCCCTTCCTCTGAAAATACCTGTCTCCCTTGACTTTCCTTTCTATTGTCCTGTCATTATAAATAATAAAATATCCCCCTACACACAAAAACATAACCCTTACCATAAAACAAACCATAATTCATAATTCATAAAACATTAACCCCCAATTGTAAATTTTTGTATAAACCTAACATACAATCCGGAAATACTTTTTCCAGTGTGGTGACCGCCCCAAAACTCCCACACATACATAGTAATAGCAGGATCTCTCTCACACACACATCACATAACCTATCCTTTACATTTAAACTTAAGGTAGCCATAAAGCATAACCCTAAACATAACCAATTATGCCTTAACCTAAAAGCAACCCTAATTAAAATACTATGCCCAATTATATGTTTTTCCCAAACCAAATCCCTGAGCCGGAAAGCAAATATGGTATTAAAAATACCTGGTGGCGACCGTTTTGTGAGGATTTACTGTAATGGTATGCAAATTTAACACAGGTTAAATCATACAGAAAAACCTGCTTTGGTATGTTTCACACCCGCCCCTGAGCGGAATACATCTTTCAGCAGGAAAATAACCACAAACCCAATGTACACTGGAACTGCATACAAAGAATACAGAAATTGTGGCCAAGTCAGAGTTGACTCTTAGATCTTTTCATTGCAAGCCGAGAAAATTGCTGTCAAGCCGTGATACCTAATGACTGTGCCTGCTTAATCTTTAAAGACACAAAGAATGTAATCCCCTTACAAATCGGTAACCTGGAACCAACTTCTGTGTTAGAATCATTAATGGTTTCACAGTGACAACCTTGAGCACTTCCTGTTCTGCACTGTTCAGAAGAAATATATACTTGACCTTATTGCCCTCTTTGGACTTGGCAACAATGTCAACCATGCTCAGTCCCGAGTATATGGATTTCTCTCAAATACTCTTTCTATACCCCACCTGTATATTGAACTGCTGTCCATCTAAACAAATACACTGATGTGTGATGTAAATATCTGTATGCGCTTTCTTAAATTCTTATGCACATGTGGCCATCTAGTGGTGAATAGGACAAACATGCGAGGGCCGTGCGCATCTACGCTTATTGTTTAATTGCAGTTGGGCAATATGAAACGAGTACATTCTAAACTTCTGGTCGTAAACGATGGCGACTGTATCACTATTACGCAAATTATGTTAACTAAATCTCCAACCCAACCACCTCAAGGTAAGCTTCGATGCATGACAGGTTTGCTCACCGAATCATCGTACGTGGTTACATCGTCATTGCTCAAAGTCTGGTTGCCGTATGCCACCCTCACTTTGGCCTCACCCTGTTACTTTAGCCAGCTGTCGCTGGACCAGACTAGGCTCTCCGCTAGGTGCCTTACTACAGCATCACCGCACCCAGTGCGCCTTACTACAGCATCACCGCACCCAGTGCGCAGAGGCGACTTCCTTTCAACTTAAGCCGTTCTGGAACATTTTTGCGCAGCGTTAAGGATGTTGTATCTCGCTCTTCTAACCATAAGCCTAACGTTTATAAACGGCATCCTCCTTCCTGAATCGGCAAGGCACGTGGATTCGGTCATCAACCAGCATGTTGAGGATAAGTTGGCCCAAGGACACACGCCATTTAACGACATGATTGAGGAGGTAGAGGAACTGATGGAGGACACGCAGAATAAACTGGAGGACGCCGTGCACCAGGTTGGTCACTGACATTTTGCACACATTTTCAGAGATTTTATATATAAAATAAGAAGCATATTATCTCCCATAGTACCCCTTTCAGTTGATTTCCAGATGTATGTTAACTCCAACAAACTAAAAACAGATGTTATGTTTAAAAAACTATAGTTTAACTTGAGTTATACACTTTAACCAAGTTAAAAGTAAATACCTATTTTTATAGATAGACAATGATAGTGCAAAGACCAACTTGCAGCTCCACAATCTTCCCTCAAAATACCACAACGCAAGCTCCTCGGACAGTGTGGTTAGAAATCAATCCATCCACACCACCACAGAGACAGTACACAAGGTACAGTAGTATTACCCTCAAATTATTAATGTAATATTGTATTCAATTCACTCTCCAAACTAGGATGCTACGATGCTTTAATAAATTAAACAATGGCTAATTATGGATGGCTGTAATAGCTATGAAAAACTCTAAAGTGATCGTAACTGGAAATGTGTCCCTCTTCTTTCAGGTGACAAACACAACCGAAGGGACCCACATCACCAAAACCATTATCCAGCCCAGTGGCAAAGGAAATAATATTAATCATGTAAGTAAAGATGTATAGAATCTCCAACTGGTACTCTGAAACTGTGGTGTTTTGTAATGTGGTCACTACTTGAAAACACTGATATCCCTAATGTAAGTAACAAAAGATTAAAGATGGATAAAGTAACGTTTGCGCGCCACATTTCCTTTTCCAAGGCCCTGCTTCAAAATTGCTGTATCATTCTCCATTAGACAGAATAAGGCAACTTCTGCTGTACCAGGTCTCTGACCAGTACACGGCCATATGTTCTCAAACCATTTTATCAGACAACGTCCACATCATAGCTGTATTTATGTTTGGCGTTTTAGTTACAATGGTTAGCTGGATAGGATTAAATGTGAGTGCTCTATGGTGCAGTCATTTGTTTCCGATGCTTTTGGTGAAGACTAATATCCATAACATCCTGTACATTAAAGATGCATTTTCTTTATTCCAGTCATGTTTAATATTTAGTTTAAGTACACACCAAGTCTGAGAATGTTCTATTCCTGTCTGTTTTCCTTGGGTTATGTGGTAACGACAAGTGAAAAGAAATTGGGTGTTTACTTAAACATTTGCAGACAAGTAAACCCTTTGTCCCAGTTTCAACAGTAGGCCCATTTTATTCAGGTCGTTTCTTAAGCACAAACACATTCTGGTGGAAATAGCATAACATGTCATAACCTCCAAAATGTACTAAGAAACAATTTTTTAAAGGAATTATCTGTGCCTTAAAAAAGTTGAATGAAATGACGGTACATCGGTGAAAGATTGGCCTAAGATTCAAACCCCATAGGAGTTTGTGTGGGGCTTTTGTACAATATAGAAACACTGCATGATTAGGTTGTTTTCTGATGATACTTTCCCTTCTATCCTCATCTGTGTCCTCACAGGAATGTATTATTAATGAGGACTGTGAGAAGGGGAAATATTGCAGATATGAGACACACCGATCCAGGTGTCTAACCTGCAAACTCCTTGATGTGGTAGGTCCACTTCCCAGTTTAGCAGGAAATGCGACATATCCTAATACTACAGAATGTATTAATACGGAGCGACAGTATATCTCCCAGGGGACCTTGACTTTTTCCTGGTTTATTTTGTACCATCTCCAGTTTTGTGACTGGCAAACACACAGCGATCACAATGCAGTGTTAAACAATGTCATGCAGCAACTTCTGCATTATTACTGCATTGCAGTGTTGCTACAAGTGTAACTGGAGTGTGTTATGGGGGAAAGCTTTTCTCTTGGCTGCGCATCAAGGCATATTTATAGTTGAATGCAAGCTCCACCCCTTTTCCCCTCTGAGGAAAAAGAGGAGCAGGATGAGAACCGGAGAGAACCTACTCCAGAGGCACATTTCAGTTGACTTTACAACCAAGTGGCAATTTTGTACATCCACATAGATATACTGTAGAGACTGACTTACATCCTAAGTTAAAGCTAAGATTCTGAGAATAATTAAGATAATTAATTTTGCTAAGGCCAGTGGAGCGCACCACTTAACTAACCCACAACTTCAGTCCAGTTAGCACGTTAGCATGAATTTTCTCAACATAACACAGCTTACGAGTTACAAAACATTAGTCATCACATTATGGGGTTTACTGTATAGGATGTCATTTATGTAATCTAACAGTCTATACTATGTTTTCCAGCCCTGCAGTAAGGACGAAGAGTGTTGCACAGGACAGCTTTGTGTATGGGGCCAGTGTAGCCAGAATGCAACGAAGGGGGAAGCAGGCAGCACCTGCCAATACCAGAAAGAATGCAGCCATGACCTCTGCTGTGCTTTCCATAAAGGTACAGCCATAATATCACATAGAACAAAATGATCTGCTAGGTCATGCATTTAACCTAGCGTGGGGAGAGATTTGGGGGTGGCAAGGTGGCCTAGTAACAAGGGCATCGGCCTGGTGTCCCCCAACCACCAAGGTGAAATCTATGTTGTGCTGCCCCTGAGCAAGACAAGTTGTTGCTGTAAATAAGAACTGGTTCTTAATCAACTAGCCTGGTTAAATAAGGGTAAAATCGCCATTTCTTTTGGCCTTTATCTACAGGGATTACTTTGATATACATAGATAAGGATGCTCCAAATTTCTGTACTACATTGCTTCTGATCTTGACATATAGTAATTGCCCCTACACGGTGATAATAGTCATGAAGTGAGTTAAATGATTGAAGCCCCATAACCCACTTTCTCATAAAAGCACTGTCCATACATAGTCCTAAATTCAAGGTACTGTGGTAAAGTAATTTACTTTTTGTCACTATCTCTCTAATCCTACCTGGTGGTCAGCCCTACGTTTTGCTGTGTGCATGGCTAAGCCCATAGAGCGTGAGCTCTGCTATGGCATCTCCAACCACCTGATGGAGCTGCTTTCCTGGGACACAGAGGGCGAGAGTCCCAGGGAACACTGCCCCTGTGCTGGGGACCTCCAGTGCCAACATCTTGGGTAAGCCTTTGTGTGCTTTAAACCTGCAACATACTGTATATTTCAGGCATTTCATGACATGTGTAAAACACTTCATAGAAAGCTATGACTATCACTCAAATGCAAAACAATAAATGAATGTCTTTGGCAGGCGAGGCTCCATGTGTCTGAAAGAACAGAACTCCAGTGAAGAGGACCTAACAGACACACTTTATTCAGAGATTGACTATATTGTCTAGGTTGCCGTGCTGCTCAAATTCAACAGGCTCTTAGATTAGGTCTCCAATTCAGTTGCCTATTTCACGGGGGGCGGTCCCCAGTTATTTCCACCAATCATTTTTTTTCTCACTGTCTGAGTCAGATTATTGCAACTAAAATTATCTTTATCATTGTATTTGCTATTTTTTACCTAAATCTTTCATATTGTGTAGCGCATAACACAAAAATATTAGGATGCAATTTAGATCTGTTGGAAACGTGCTTCTTGGACGTGCACACTATTCACATGGTAGTGAGCAGTACTCTTGAGTTTGCTCCTAACACTGCTGTTTGTTTTAGTAGTAAAACAAATATACTGAAAGCTGTTGCTTTGGAAACAGACACCCTTTCTGCTATTGGCCTTTCTCAAACAGACACATACTTTGATGGCTGGTCCGCTGGGGCTTAAAGGAATTAGGAGAAGGTTAAAACAATGCACAGTATATGTGAGGTATAAAGCCTAGTCCGGGTTTATGTTTTACAATGTTTTAAATAATGCCAGATAAAAAATGTAATCTTTAGAGGACAGAAAACGTTGGGTAAGATAATATTGCCCCCAAACCGAAATGGAATGCGGCTTGCACAACTTCTAAATAAAAGGTTTCAAGAGATCAGGTGTCCATTCTTAAAAAATATGATGTATGTATGTATTAAATGCACATGCAGTAGTCGGGATTGAACATTTTTCATTTACAATGACAATACTGCTGTTATGAAAAAAAAGTTTTTTTAATTCCATTTTAAAAATCATCTTAACCATGTTCACACAAGATTCAAACCTCAAAACAAAGAAACCCACATAAATTATTTTATTGGCGTTTCTACTGTGAACAACTTGTGGCAGCGTTAGATGCCAACAGGAGCTCTGCTGGGCCCTGCAGTGCGAAGACCCAGGCAGCTGGTCCAGTAGGGTCTATGCCCTCTGGCCTCAGTCTGTCAGAAGCAGCAGCATCAGGTACGTAGCGCCACAACCACCACCCAACCATCTCCCGAAACCACTGAGGGCTCCCGCCCGTCAAGCCATAAGCACGTGCCTTCTACAGACACGCACACCATTCACATCGTGCAGAAATAAAAACGATGACAAAAAAGAAATACATTCTAAATTAACATGAGGTTAAATACAGACAAAAATATGTAAGGTGTCTTAACATCATTAAGTCTGGGACAAAAAATAATTTACAATGGAGGAAACATGAGGAGCTTCTTTACCTAGTCAATTTCCTTGGTAATTGGAAGACTAACAGGTACCAGTGAATCAGGAGGAAGTGACATAACAGCTCCTATAAAGCATAGGGGATGAAGCAGCACAGCATTATAAATTTCCACACTGATACACACTGTGGCATTCTGGGAAAACAGCAAAAACCATCTAGGTCAGCAAATCAAAATAACCCCTTTGCAGCATTACAAAACACAGAAGAGAATGGAGATCCTTTACACTTGAGTGTGAATTACATCTCAATGTTCCAAGGATGATAAATAATTGCAGTTCGGATTAACAGAAGAAAAACTGAAGAATGGATAGTGAGTTTGGTGTTTTAGATACTTCATACTCTTGGACTTGGAAAAGGTTGGGATTGACATTGTTCTAGCCTGGTGAAATATCAGATGCTGTGGTTAATTTGAAGCAGGTACATGATCACAGATAGGTAGACATTGCTAGTCAACCCAACAGAGGAAGAAACCAAGTGAGAGAGAGACAAGGAAATATAGACGATGTAGGGGAAGAGAGGAGAGGTAACGGACAACTGTTGGGTTTATTTCCCTCTCTGGTTACACAGCGCTACTCTGAATGTGCACCCATGTCAGAACATGAGCCACTCTCTATCCCCTAGATCTCAGATTGGAGGGCGTGTCAGCCGCACAGCTCTGCTGAGGTCATTGCATCAACATGGGGCTCTACGCCAAATAGGGTCCCCTGGCCGGGCCATGCTACACCGTGGCAGTCAGACCAGCCAGCTAACAGGGATTGGCCTCAAAGGGGCCTCAGTCCTGCCCTGGGTCCTTGGCTGGGCCCCCATCCAGGTAGATCTTAAGGGCCTTCTCCTTGCGTGGTGAGTAACTGACCCGATGGCCTGTCTTCAGCAGGCGGCTGCTCTCCCTTTTCATCAGCTCATTGCGCTCGTCTTCAGACAGTTCCATGGGCTCCTCTGTGTTGTCCCTGAAATATAACAACACAAACAGTAAGATTTACTAAACATCTTAAACGAATGCCTCTTCCAGTATGGCAAAGTATAACAGCTTTACCTGTAGAAGACCACAGCACCATCATCACAGATGTACAGAGGCCACACATTCAGAGTGGACACTTTGGGGTTCCAGTCAAGGTCCTGATGGATCTCCAAAACGGAAATATCACAAGGAAACGTTCCACGCCCCTGCAGGAGACAATCAGGACGTCAAGTCAACTGGAAAACATTTCAGGAGGTGAACGTGATTGAATTAATAAAGAAAAATTATTAAATCAAGCTTTGAATTGTAAATCCCTCAAGTATACATACCTTGGCAAACTCCAGGTTTTCAAGAGGAATGCCACTAATTTCACTGAGCTGGACAGAGAATTGGAAATATGTAAAACATTATAATAATATCCATGTAGCATGCCCCATTACTCGCCTTGCCCAGTCTACTAATGTGAAAGTCTAAATGTTGATGTTATGCAGGGACATGGAGGTAAGATTGTGCCACACTCCCAGGTAGCGCATCAGACCCAGTGATGTTGCTGGGAACAGCGGAGTGGGTAAGACTACAGTACGTGCCCTCAGTAATGCACCAAGTACACATGGAATTTGGAGAGGAAACATTGAAGCCTAACACAAAACACACCTTTTCATTGAGTTCCTCCACAGTGCTGCTCTCTAGAACGACTTCCTGGAAAGGCTCCAATTTCATCTGAGCAGGAGTCCAGCGACGCGTCAGCACGGCAAGCTGAGACATGGATTTCATCTTCTCCGGACCTGAACGGGGCAAGAGAGGAGGGCTCAATCAATCAAATGTATTTCATAAAGCTGTTTTTACATCAGCAGTTGTCACAAATTGCTTTAACAGGCATCCAGGTTACAACTATTTTAATTCAGCATCTTCTTTGGTGGATTTGCAGATCTTTTACAATTAGTGCAGTGCCAATACAACCATTTTATGTAAAATTGCTATTCTTCTTTTCACAATATTTTATCGATATTCTGATATCTAGAAACAAAGTCTATTTATCGACAGCCGTCTTTTAAATTGATGTAGCGGTCGTTGAACAGGCGTGTTTCCTTAACAATAAGTGTGTATATAGTTATCACCAAATCTACCAACAGTAAAGTCTTTTACTATATTTCCAGAAACCAGAAGAGTATGCTTTCATTTGAATTAAAAAAAAAAAAAAATTCCTTACACAAAATGCTAGCACCAAAGCGGTAATGATGTCGAGGTGAGTAAAACATTAACTTACTAGAAGTTATGTTTTCCATATATTATGCTGTGAAATGTGGGTGATATCTTTTAGATGACAACAGCAACCCTGTCGTGATAACTTGATAGACAAGCACATCAGCTGTGGAGCTCAAATGGTTGCTGGCTCAGTCTTGTAATGGTAGGCGTTGTAGTAGCTGCATTAGCCGGCTGAGTAGTTCATTGATTTCTCACGTTTCTTCAGAGTTCATTCAAATATGGAAAATGCCATCGCTAACTAGACAATTAACTTTCCGGTTTGCTTCGTCTGTCAGACTAAAATAAAGTTGTCTGGCTGCAAATATTTTGAAAAGTCACTTTCACTAGCTAGCAAAAAAGCAGCGAAATGGTGTGCTTCACGGACGATGTTGTCACTTGATCGTGATGATGTATGTGGCGTGCATCTGCAAAAAGATGTACGCCACATACGTCCCCTTACTGTTCATAAAAAACGTACAATGTATTAAGATTTGCCTTGTGCTTCCTTTATTGTGATCACAAAAGTTATACGCACCTTATTTGACTGCTGGCTCAATCTCGTCGCAATACATAGTTTTATGCTAACTTAGACGTTTGTTCTTTCTATTGATTGTTAATGGAAAAAAACTAATTGTATTTTTCCAAGTTACATTAATATAGTGTTAAATTAAAGAAGTGTATCTACTCTTTAAAACAAAGTTAACTTGTAATTGTAATGTGCTTGTTGTTATTGTGCTGTCTGTCTGTTTGAAATGTGTGAGAAAATATAATTTATTTTGAGAATCTTTAGTAATCAACAGCAGCATGCTAGAATTCTATTGGGGTCTAAATGGTAAGTTTTTTTGAAGCTCTAAGTAATTTCAAATTGAGTGGTTCTTTTTTTTATTAGGGGTTGTCCATAGGGATTAGCTACTGAGTGTCCTTTCAAGTATATTGCCTAATATTATTTGAGGTTTTCTTAAGCAATTCAGTAAGTATCGTGATTCAGTTTTGATACTGTGATGAATCGTTATATATTGAATCGCAACATGTATATCGTGATATATATCGTATCGCAAGGTACTTGCCAATACCAACCCAGATTTACAATGTGAGATTTCTAGCATTTTAGGCCTTTTTAAAACTTTCGTTGTTTTTTAACTACTGTGAAACTGTTGGGAAGGTGGTGGCTGAGCAGGCACCTACCATCAATGTTTCCACTTGTGTCCACTGCAAGAAACAGTACTCAATCCACAGACGACTTATCAGGTTTGGTTGTCACAAAAACAATTAACTACCTCTGAAACCAGTTTAACGTGACCTGTTAAACTAGTGATATCAAAGCAGTAGCATATTTCATATTTTCATATCTACTGTGGTTATAATGACTCTGAGGTGATATAAAATGGTTGCAAAAACCACAGTACCATCTAGCACTTCCAGGAAGACCTCCCAGTTGCTGGAGATATTGATGTCCTCCTCATAAACGTGGTAATCCAGGAACACTGTCCCGGGATTCTTCCACGTCTTCTTCCTCAGGCGGAACCTGAAAACATACACAACCAACTTTGTGAACAGAATTCAACAAGACTTTAATCAATAAGTATCAGCTGGGAGTCAGAGCAAAAGGTTACTTTTTTTACTGTAACCATCTGAGAACAAAGGTATCCATATTACTTTGAGGTGACAGAACATATAATAAAATGAGATTATCATATCTGTGATTAATGGATTATGAAAGACACCTGTGGATCATTTTACAGCCACCTAGGCCACTGGCTCCAAATGCTTCAATACATTTAAACTTAAACTGTAAAATGTGATGTAGCGTATATTGTGTATGTGTGTGCGCGCATATATATAAGTGCACATATATAGCTGTTAACAAAAGCTTAGATACAGTTGTGCTCATACGTTTGCATACTCTGGCAGAAATGGTGAATATTCTGGCATTGATTTTGAAAATATGATCATTCATAAACAGACTTATTTAAGTGATCATATGAAGCCATCTATTATCACATAGTTGTTCGCCTCCTTTCTACATCATAATAATAACAGAAATCACCCAAATTGTCCTGATCAAAAGATTACATGACCTTGAATGTTTGGCCTCGTTACAGACACACAAGGTGACACACAAGACCTGCATAACAAAGCAATGGAACTTTATAAAGATGGAAAATGATATAAAAAGATAGCATTTGCAAGGTTTTGGATATCTCTTGATACCAAGCCAGGGACAGAAAGACAAATATTTCAGCCAAAACTGCTAGAAGAATTGTTCGGGATACAAAGAAAAACCCACAGGTATCCTCAGGAGAAATACTGGCTGCTCTGAAATAAGACGGTGTGGTTGGTTCTAGGAGTACAATACGACGATACGTCAACAAAAATGAGCTGCATGGTCAAGTTGCCAGAACAAAGCATTTACTGCACCAATGCAACAAAAAAGCCTGGTTACAATATGTCCGACTACACTTTGACAAGCCTCACAGCTTCTGGCACACTGTAATTTGGACTGACGAGATCAAAATAGAGCTTTATGGTCAAAACCATTAGCGGTATGTTTAGAGACGGGTCAACAAGGCTGATAGTGAACAGAACACCATCCCCACTGTGATGCATTGTGGAGGCTCACTGATGTTTTGGTGGCGAGTATGAGCTCTAAAGGCACAGGGAATCTTGTGAAAATGGATGAAGATAAATGCAGCATGTTGTCAGAAAACACAGATCATTGGCATTCTTCTGCACGAAAGCTGTGCATGGGCCACTCTTGGACTTTCCAGCAAGACAATGAGCCTAAGCACAAAGCTAAGTTGACCCTCCAGTGGTTACAGCAGAAAAAGGTGAAGTTTGTGGAGTGGCCATCACAGTCTCCTGACCTTAATATCATCGAACCACTCTGGGGAGATCTCAAAACGTGCGGTTAATGCAAGATGACCAAAGACTACATGACCTGGAGGAATTTTGAAAAGACAAATGGGCAGCTATACCACCTGCAAGAATTCAAGGGCGGATAGACAACTATTACAAAAGACTGAATGCTGTCATTAATGCTAAAGGGGGCAACAAACATTATTAAGAACTAAGGGTATGCAGACTTTTGAACAGGGGTCAGTTAATTGTTTTCTATGTTGCCATGTTTTATGATTGTGCCATTCTGTTATACAGATGTGAATCCCATAAGAAATAAAATACATGTGTATGTTTTCTTTACAAATGGCACATACAGCCCTAGAAACAATTTAAAGACCACAACACATTTTTCTTTCCTTTCCAAAAATGTTGGAAAGGAAGGTTCTGTGTGAGTAACAGAAAAGATACAATGAAGATACCACTGCAAATTGAACACTTCTGTTCCTCACTCAAAACCTTCCTTTTCAACTTTTTTGGAAAGGAAAGAAAAAGGTGCAGTGGTCTCAAACTTTTTCAGAGCTGTATATTGACAATTCTCCAAGGGTATGCAAACTTTTGAGCACAGCTGTATGCAGAGTCTTTTTGACTATGAATGACTGCATGAGCGCTGGAACTCACCGATCGACACTGAGGTCCAGCTTGCATTGGTCTCTCAGTTGAGGCAACAGCTCTTCTTTAGACTGTTTCACAGTCATGCCCTTGGCAAACACCGTGTCCACCAGGAACTTACAGGGCTTGGGAGGAGAGGAAGACGCACCATATTAGCAGGAAACAGAATGACACTGTCACACAAGTACACCCCAATGACACGTTTCAGGTCTACTGTGCACTGTTGTGCAAAAACACAGCACCGAAAAAACAACACGTGCGTGTCGGTAAGCATCTGCTTAGCCCTGTCCTTACCTCTGCCTCATTCACCAGTAGTTGGTACACTTTCACCCGATATTCACCCTTCTTCAGTGCTCTGCCTAAACGAATGGTTATCTTCAGGAAGACCAAAAAGAGTGTCATGGATTAGATTGTTTTCACAAAATAAAAATAACACCACAATTAAATGAGAACAGTCATGAAGAACATATGTGTACTTTTGCTAAAACCATTTGATTAAACTACTGGTCTGAAATGACTAGCTGCTACTGTCTCATAGGCCAACATGGCCACATTAGCCACTGAAAAGGGGCTTAGATCCTACAGCATAGTTTTACTTGAAGCCAAGGGGTAAAGCTAAACTGACACGAACGATTAAATTAAAGGCTTGAGGTTTTGTAGACCAATTAAACCAGTCGGCTAGTTCGGGTTTAAAATAAAACCGTCAACCGTATTGAGGGGTCCAGTAAATATTACTATAATTACAGCAATTATGTTACTGCAGTTCAGCCACTCCATAATGGTGGCTAATGACTAAAGTGATTCTGACTTTGAATCTTATTTGAGGCAATATAATTTTTAAGGAGAAAACCATCCAATGCAAGTCCTTGAGGTAGACACAGCTGTTCAATACAATGGTATAAGTGATTTTAAGTGTAAGCTACAATGTGTAGCTATATTTTCTGACTGACCTAGGCTAACAGCGGTTTATGTAAAGCCAGGTGACTGTCAGAACTAGCTGGTGGATTTGTGGCAAGGATGCAGGGGAAGAGAGGGTTGGATCACATTACACTAAGTAGGCGATTTTTACTGGCTAATAAGGATTTGGTTACCAGATGTAATTAACTGCTCAGATGGTTGGCCTCTGTCATTGTGGATAAACTTTCCAGGTTGGTCTATGAGAAAATCTAGCAGCTAGCTGTTTAAACAAATGGTTTTAGCAAGAGCTTGGCCTTGAAAGAAACTGATAGTGTTTTGTTTTGAAAGAAACAGATAATGACTGTCGCCATCCACCTTGTTGTCATCAGAGAAGGAGGAGAGGGTTTCGTTGAGCCGTACACTCTCAAACTCCTGGTTGTTGGCATAGACACGGAACACCTTGAACTGGGAAGAGGTGACGCCCACAAAGGGCTCAAGGTTCTGTTTGAATGCTGCTAGAGTTATCCTTTTATCCACGTGGACCAGCAGACCTGACCAGACAACAGCAGCAGAAAATGTTTCAATTACATGCTCTGAATAAAGGTGTTGTTAACAATTCTGTCAGACAACCAAATCAAATTAGTGCTTCATCCTAAAGAGTGAGGGAGGGGTGGGAGATTACAGGTTTTCAGTCTTACTCCAAAAGATGTAGCAAACTAAATGCATGCAACACTGTGTTCTTGTCTTGCAAGACTGAGGTTGGATATAGTGGAATGTTCTGAAAGCATGAATTCGTTTGTCAAAATGAAATAATTGAAAAAAGTTATTTCTGGTTGTATACGTTGGTGTTTTTGGCAACTGAAGAAGTGAAATAAAATTCCACTTTTTTTTTTACACATGCTTGTCATTTGCACAGCAGGCACAGAACACCACATGGGCATGAACAAGATCGGTGTTTTAAAAATAACTATTTAAAAACTATTTCGGTCCTCCCTTTTTTAATTTGTACATATACTCCAATCGGCATTTTGTTAGGGAAGCAGTATATGTTCGTCAAGAATCCTTTTATATAATGAACACACAAATAAAGAAGTCAGTAGTGGCGGATTCTACTGCAAAATTCAAATGTGCTTGAACTAGATTCGATGGAAAATATGTTGAATTTTAATGACAAAAATATATCACTGATAACATTAAGAGCTGTGTTGAAATTTCCCACTGAGACTAAAACACAGTACTAGTCCATAGCATGCAAGTAAAGTTAGCAGAGATGTTACTTTCAAAAAAATCTCTTAATAGTCAATATTCTCAGGAGTTAATAACCCATGTGACATTTTCCATTTTTATTCTATTGAGATCACACTAAAGTTCATGAACATAACTGAAGAGAGAAACTAAACAAGCAACTTTTTAGCCCTATTTCCTAAAGCAACAGACATAATTTAGGCAAAGCAAGGTGCTGCAATGCGTTTTGCACCCATCACCAAGCTTTGTGGACTCTTTGTTGGTAAGACAAAACATGTATATTATTCCTTCAGTCATGTGTATTGTTTTGGTTAAAGATCAAAGTATGGTGTAAGAAATACAAAAAATACGTGAAATCACTGCCGAGGACAGATTGCATATCGTAGTCAATCAGAAAGACTTACATTTCTGGCCTTCACCAGAGCCATCCTCCTGCGCATATGGTTCTGATTTGAAATACAGGTACTGGGAATCGGTTTTGCTCCTCCCGTTCTCGTCATACTCGCTGTCAGTGCCGCTGTCCTCCTCAGCCGTGTCCCATGTCTCCTTCTTTCCCTCGCGGGCTTTGGAGCGGCGACTGCTGGTGATGCTGTGGGAGTCCAGGCCGTTGACCAGCTGGATGGGGCCGCTGTCGGCGTTGCACAGTGTGTCACTACTGTGGCTGGAGCTCAGGATGTCACTGTCCACCGAGCTTGTGCTCCGGTCGTTGTTCACCTCAGAGTCAGAGCGCTCCTCCCCAGTGAAGCGCTCCTCTGGGTCAGATGAGGCCCCTCCGCTCACAGCGCTACACCCTTCACTGGCTGCCTGGATCCGGTTCTCCAGCTCACGGTTGTCAACCGCGACCACGGCGAATACGGAGGAAACGGAGTTGGGCTCCTGAGAGGGGGATGGGGACTTGATGTGCTCAAAGTCACTGCTGTCTGAGCTCTTCTGGCTGTCACTGGTGCTGGAGCCCTGCTGCTGCTGGAGGGTTAGATTCTTCAACTTCTCTGTGCTCTCCTCCAAAATGGCATCTACAGACTTTCTGCTGCCCTTTGAACTTTCCAAGGACTCCTCTGGGTCACCGCCCACTTTTTGGCAAATAGTTCTGTTGATGCCAGGGGATTGTTCAGGCAACGATACAAACAAGCGGATTGTGTTTGCATGGCGATCCAGCAGTTTCCATAAGAGAGAATCAGTGAAAGTTACTTCATTATCTGTGGATTCAGAGCTTTCAACAAAAACCTAAAGAGGGAGTAGAGAATGGACATGAGGTTTGTGTTAATCCTAGATAGAAGCACCCAGGAAATGTTCACAGACATGGCAGAAACAAGTCAGAAAGGATGCAAAGACCAGTAGCACCTT
This sequence comes from Esox niger, assembly GCA_016801105.1. Taxonomy (NCBI): domain Eukaryota; kingdom Metazoa; phylum Chordata; class Actinopteri; order Esociformes; family Esocidae; genus Esox; species Esox niger. The sequence goes on along the minus strand of JACXGJ010007284.1, from coordinate 10,770 downwards.
GTTGCTCCTGAAGAAACCCTCTGCTTTCAGTGTCTTGTTGGGCACGTAGAGAAGCCGAAGGTCATTGTAGCAGCGCTCCAGGACAACACGCATGGTTTCTGCCGAGAGCCCTGTGGCCTGTTGAAGGAACATTCAAACACAGTGGAGGGATGCTTCCCAGTAGAACAACAAATCCTGACAGCCTTTTCAGTGACAGTATCAGGCTGGATCAAAAATAAAAATGAGTTTGAGGAGTGTCGGAATTAACATACCTGTGCAATAAGCTGCTTGAACTCAGTGACCGACTGGTTCAGGTAGGCCCTGAGGCTGACAGGAGGGGCTATGGTCTCACTGTTCAAATCCAACATGTAAACCTTCACCATCACCTCTGCAGAGAAAACAACCAGTCACACGCATCCTTAGTCCGAATGGCTCTGGTGTTATAGGTCAGGGGTGTTAAACTCATTCCACTACGGTTTGTTGTTTCTTATTTATTAATGTCCTGTTAAGACCTACCCGCCTACATGAGGGGATTTTCTTACCAATCAACAACCTTAAATAAATTAGTAAACTTAAAAAAGGAACCAAAAAACCCTGTTCATCACTGAATGAGTTTGACCCATGCTATAAAGTTATTGAATGAGTTTGACCCATGCTATAAAGGTATTGAATGAGTTTGACCCATGCTATAAAGGTATTGAATGAGTTTGACTTGTGCTATAAAAGGTATTGCATGAGTATGACCCATGCTATAAATGAATTAAATGAGTCTGACCCATGCTATAAATGTATTGAATGAGTTTGACCCACGCTATAAAGGTATTGAATGTGTTTACTGACCTCCGGGCTTGTAGGGCTGGAAGACTTGCTCCGGCCTGCGGGTCTCCAGCAGCAGGTCAAACATGTAAGAGGACTTGACCCCCCCCAGCAGCTGCCCCATGGTGGTGTCCTCCTCACCCTCATATGAGCGCTCAAGGTACTCGTGGAACTCATCATACTTAACCAGGCGGCAGCAGTCCATTGGGACCACCCCATTTATGTCCATAAGCTAGGGGGAAGAATGACAAATTGTTTAGGCTTCTCTTGGCCATTACCACCCCCATTCTATTCTGAGAACCAGGTATGTCCAGGCACATTAGATTACGCTGTATTCTGAGAGACTGCTGACTGGTATGCACTGCAGCTAAGAAGCAAGATTAGCTTTCAATTATTCCTTCTGCGTTTATCTACTATGATGTACCTTGTAAGCCATCTCTGTTGCCTCTCGGAGTGTCTTGTCCTTGTGCACTTCAAGCTTGTTCTCCATCATCATCATCTTCACTGGATGCATACAGAAAAGCTTGATCTGAAAGAAAAATGGGACATGGCACAATTGCCAATAACCTGAACCCTAAGGAAAAAAACCTGAAAATATATTCAGTCAAATGACTGCCAGTGTTGACTATGGGAAAGCCCAGAGGAGGAGAATGCACCTTGCATGTATTGCGTTCAATCTCCTTTAGTCTTTTCTCCTGCTCCTCAGACTCCTTCTCCCTCTGGACCAGGTGCTTTATGTGCTCCGGAAAGTTGTCACAATCCAGATACTCTGCAGAGGGAAAACACGCTCCATCAGCTAAGAGATCATCACCATATCTAACTGGAGGTCATTGAAAGAGGAACAATGATATTTCTACTCGGCACGCTCTACCCCAATTATCACTTAGCCGTACAGTCGGCAGTTATTGTCTAAACGTAAAATGGAACTTCATAATCAAACTAGACTTAATATTTCCCTTACTTGCATTCCTTGTAGGGTCTTTCAACCTATAAATCAGCATATAAGCATTTGTAGAGCTGTTGGAACAGAAACACATTAAATGTAAATGGAGACAGGGAATATCATCACAGAGCCACCTTCCTTCCCAAACACATGAAAAGACAAAGCACATTATATAAAAGCTCCGTTATCAACAGGGCGTTTTCCAAGCCTGAATAACGGCAATCTTGTTTTTCTCCTAGAAACACATCAATAATATGTATGAATCAAAAATAAACAAGGTCCAGGTCCATCACCATTACAGATTAGAGCTTCCGCTGACACTGAAAATGTAAGTGTGTTTGGTTGACAAATGCTGGTACACCAAACGCTGGGGGGCGGGGAGCTGTAATGAGAGGCATGGAGTAACAGGAAATCCAGGGCTAACAGTGGTCACCCAACCAAGTTAGTTGTGTTATAAGAATAGAAGACGTGTGCAAAAGTCAGATACATTTTTTAAAATTTTGACATCCACCAAAAAAAGACATATGCTACGAGAAAGACTTCAACATTAATACTGCTAAGGGAAATACTGCAAAGGAATATCATGGCATAAATGCAGAAATGTATACCACATGAGAACTTTCAAAATGTATTTGTATTAATTGCTGAACTGACCAAGCATTTTGGGGAGATCATTGACAAAAATATATAAAATCCCTTTCAATCCCATTTTGGAATGCGACAGTGTTGAACAGTCCAAGGGGCCTGAACACTTCCTAAGTCCACTGTATGGATACTGGATAACTTCAGCGAGTCTGAGAGCTCAACTGACCTGGCAAAGGCACTGGAGTAATAGCCTCTGTTCCCTGAGGACCCCCCGTATGTCTTCCTGATGTCTTCCTGGGTGATCTGTGGAACGACACATGGACATTCACATAAACACACCGGACCGGTTATGCTGATGTCCTTTGGTGGTGTGCTATTCTTGCTATTACTATCACCACAACTACCATGTACAGTAAAGGTTATTTGAGGACTTTAAAACAACCTTGCTGACGTGCTGGTCGTTGAAACTGTACCACTGGCCATCGCTGAAAGATTTGATACAGGCGTAGTAATGGCCACCCGCAGCACTGCCCGAATGGACCATGACCGAGAAGAGCTCAAAGGTCAAGGAACTCTGGAGACAAGACAGGTCCGTCAAGTCAGTCGAATGACCGCGGAATGCACAACAGGAAAACAGAACACGACGGGCCGTAATGGACCAGCCGTATAAGGACTGTGTTCATAGTGTTCCAAATATTGTTGAGACAGGTTACCTTTGGCTTAAGAACCCTCTCAGTACTGCTGGCACTGTCCAGGCAGATGCCCTCATCCACACCGTCATCTGTTGAGAAGTCGTTGCTCATCTGGTCGCTGTGGCAACTGCCCTCATTCTCCGCCCCGCTGTCAGTGCAGCTCTCAGTCTGAGGAGATTTCTGTAAGAGGGATTGATCAGAGACTGGGATAGCAAGAGAACCATAACCGACAGGTGCTAGAAACCCTAAAGAATACATGACTTATTCATACAAATTGCTAATAAAGTGGAGTCTCACCTCATCCTCCACGTCAATGAAAGGACTCATGTCCAGCTCCTCTGGGAAAGACATGCGATCGTTGAGTTTGATGCGATGCATAGTGGTGTAGTCAAAGTCAAAACGCTTTAACTGCAGGGTCAGTAAGTAGGGAAAGTGCAGAAACCTCAGGCCCTGTTGAGAGAAGGAAAAGAGCCTGGGTGATAACAACGCTGTCCTGGGCAGTCACCACCATCACTCAAACCCCTCCCATAATCATTACTCCCCATACACCATCACTCAAACCCCTCCCATAATCATTACTCCCCATACACCATCACTCAAACCCCTCCCATAATCATTACTCACCATACACCATCACTCAAACCCCTCCCATAATCATTACTCCCCATACACCATCACTCAAACCCATCCTATAACGATTACTTCCCATACACCATCACTCAAAACCCGCCCATAATTATTTCTCCCCATATCGTCGACAGGATCACCAGTCTGGGTACAGTTTCCTCACCTTACGGGCGTCACATTTTTTCTTGCAGCGCTCACAGAAATACTGATTTGCCCCATCCAGAGTCTCTGGCTGGACGAAGGCCTGGAGAGCCTCCTCCTGTTTCAGTGAGGCGCAAAGGCAATATATCAGCGGGTGACCACATACGGTACCTTATCATTCAAACCATATTTAGCTAGCAATATCCAGGCGTATTATTCCCATGACAGGCCATTATAGGGTGGGTATTACATCATGGATTAATACAAGGGAGGCGAACGGTACAGTGGTTCGGCACGTACCGCGGTTTGTGGGTCACGGTTTCGATATGAGAAGCCGACAGTGAAAAATCAGTGCTTGCAGACTGTACATTTTTTACGGTGTTCTTACCCTCGTCCTCGTAAGGAGAAGGCCTACATAACCAAAACATAAGTGTATAGCCCCACTACAAAATTCATAATGATGCTAGCTTGCTACACTATGTTAGAGTTGTTATACTCACAGAAGTGAGATGAGAGAATATTTGTTTTTAGTTACCGCTCCCTTCATGGGGCGCCTTTAGGGAGGTTTCCTACTGAGATGTCATTGCAAATCGTCCATTGGTTGTTTAAGGGGGAGGGGGTTGTGCTCATTGCGATTGCCACATTTTAGACATTGCTGTGAAGTTTGTCAGCCCTCAGGAACCCCCTAATGGCCTGGGGCCCCAAGCCTGCCTTACCTGCTACGTATCTGGTTCTGTGGATCTGAATCTACAACGTGCGTGTCGTCTGGTTCTGTGGATCTGAATCTACAACGTGCGCGTCGTCTGGTTCTGTGGATCTGAATCTGCAACGTGCGTGTCGTCTGGTTCTGTGGATCTGAATCTACAACGTGCGTGTCGTCTGGTTCTGAATCTACAACATGCGTGTCGTCTGATTCTGTGGATCTGAATCTACAATGTGCGTGTCGTCTGGTTCTGTGGATCTGAATCTACAACATGCGTGTCGTCTGGTTCTGTGGATCTGAATCTACAATGAGCGTGTAGCAGCAATAAGCATTTGGAAATGACAGGAAAACAATGGTATTCCATAACTCTGCGGTTCACGTGTGCATATTGAACCGTAGGGGGTGTACCGAATGGTTCGATAACATCCCAAATGAATACCACTATGTTTAATAAGACTGTAAAACATGGAGGCAGACAGACACGCACCACACTGCAGTAAGCCTGGCTGGCCCCAAAGGGTCGGATGACCAGAGGGATATCCAGGTATGTGTCAATCCTCCAACTCTCGTAGCCACACTCCAGACAGCGCACATAGTCCTTCAGCTTCCCCTGATACAGCTGGTTAATCAAGTCAGCCTGAGGGGGCACAACGCACGAGGGAGTCAGGCTCAAGCAGTCAAAACACACACCAAAAGCACCTCTCAGAACTCAAACACGCTCTTTACTGTTCAGGGATTACCCTGACTGCTACTGAAACAGACTCAACTCGATGCCAGCTCACTAAGGAAGACCTTGATCTTGCTGTGTGAACTCATCATACCCCAAAGACAGAGACTCAGCTTCCTTTCCAGAAATTAAGACTTACACTATCCCCTGATATGTGAAAGGAAAACTACAGGTGTGCCATTAGAGCAAAGCCTCAATGGATGAAAACCTTAGTACAGAGTTATCCAAAATACACCGAAGTAAATGTTTGTCAGGAAAATCTTTCAGCGAAACAAAAGATTAGAAGTATGCGAGCCCACCAGGCTCGACTGCAAGAAACAAATGGTTCAATTAACTATGCGACCGAGGCCTATTGGGGCCCCTACACTCAGGAGAGATATGCTAGCTCAATGCAAATAAGTTAATTCACATGTGCATATGAAGGTAAACCAGTAGCCCTGAATAATCTCAAGAACAATCTACAGAACAGCCATAACAAGCTTGTATGTAAAATATGTTTGTATTTATGCACAAAAAAAATAATCCTGACAATTGTGCAATCCCAGTCAAGCAGGAAATGTACTGTTTATATACAATGTTAACACTCAGAAAATCATTCAATCACTTATAGAAGATAGAAGTATCAAATAAGTACCGTAATTGGAGAAAACTGCTGCTGGGGACACAAATATAGCAAAAATCAAAAGGGGGCTTACACTGATTAGCCACACTGATACTGGAGAGCATTCTTTACAAATACAGCTAAACACAGGGGAAACTCACGTGCAAAAGCCTAGTGCTAACTATCTACAGTGAATGAAGTGTTTACTGTTTATACCAAACTCCTAAGATCAAAAATAGCTAACCCTCAGGCTTGCTGGCCCTTTCCACCCTTCCACAGTAGGCTCTTTGTTCTGGGCCTGAGGGAAGGCCACTCATTGGCTCTCTGGATTAATGTTGTCAGACAAGGGGGGTGGGCTCTCCTTTCATACCTGCTCTGTCTGCTTCCATTTTTGCTCCAAGGCGTCGAACATGACCCTACACAGCTCCTGAACGTCATGCTGCTGCCAGGCTGAAAACACAGAGAGCAGCACACCACAAAAGACACACAAGTCAGACACAGTAAAAGCCAACACAAACCATACCGTTCCCCCATCACCACACTCTACTATTTCTCAAAACATTAGGGACAGTTGAGATCAATGGTTAAGCCGAGGCTCCCTGACAGAAGCATCTCCCCATAGCAGAGAGACTGCCCACCCTCGCTGCTGTCCCATCCAAAGCTGCGGGTCACGTCGGTGGTCTCGATTGCCCTCTTCTTACTGGTTTGCAGGAGCACGAACAATCTTTGTAGTTGGTAAGGGATACTGGTGACTGGGTCTTCCTCCGACTCCTCAAACTCCCAGCTGGAGGACACAGTGGCCAAGTGGACAGTTTAATTAGGAACCACTAAGATAATCGTAGTGTGTTATAGCAAACTGTCAGTCAATGATCTGGCATGCAACCCCTGGCTGATGCATACAATGTCTGAGCAGGGGAATATAAGCATTGTTAAGTAGAATAACACAACAGAAGCTTCCTGCGGACAGGTACCTACTTGTACAGTGCATTTCTGAACTCTGGGGTCATAAACAGTGTTTGTAGAAGGCTGTTCAAATAGCAGGTCATGGCCTGGTTAACCAAACCTACATATCCTGCAGTGGGGTAGAACAATGAAGAGAGGGGTCAGAGGTCATACGACAGGAAACAAGGTCGTGTCTACCAGTGGGGTTGACGGAGAGGTTGTACCTGTGTCAGACTTGTTGAGTATGGAGGAGTAGGAGTAGCTGGGACTGCTATAGTCGCTGCTGCAACCCACAGTGCAGTCTCTGGGCAGGGGGCCCATTAAACGCTCATGGGAGCTGTCATCCAGGCCACTGTTGTCTGCTGTCCCCAGGTCATCCTACAGAAGGTAGGAAAAGGAGTATTAAGCATATATCGCTCAATGTTTAGGACCCACTAGTTGTCTACATTTTACAAGACCCAACTAACTGTCATGTCCATGCCGGTATTCATATCAACCAGGAACACGTCTTTATCTACCGATGCAAGCTGGGGCTGCTCTCCGTCTTTGTCCGTGAGCTGGAGAAAGTTCCTCTTCCCCGCCTCGAATCCGGACTCAGTGAGGGACATCTCACTGCCGAGGTCAAGTGGTGCCTGGGAGAGAACGGGGGAAAAAGGGGAAAACTGTTTCGGCTAGGCTTTGTTCACAGCACAAGGCAGTCTCAGGCAATAAACAAACTAATGTGCCAACCAAATTCAACTAAGATTTTCTACCAAATGTACTAGTTGCTCCAAATACAACTCAATAAGCACTACATAACCAATCTCTCAGAGGTTTCCACTGAATTCCCAAAGAGAATACTTCTCATGTTGATCAGTCAAATGACCTGGGCTTGTAGGACCGGTGTGTTGAGCGTGCTATGTAAAAGCAGATCTCTGTCATGTAATGTTGGCAGGAGGAGAGGGAGGAGGGAAGTAGCGAGCAGTGGAAATAGAGCTTAATCCACTGACCTACTCTGTGAGATAACTCCAGCTTCAGCACCTGGGTCAGAAGCAGGATTAGCTGAGGGACAGGTAAGGGGCTGGTGGACATACAAACAAAGCTATTTACAACCTGTTGGGAGGATCCAAACGGCACCATTTACAGCCAATGGCCCGTAATTGAGCCTCAGTATAGTACAGAGGATGGACTGTGTAGTGGCCACGTGAGGAGGACCGAACAACAATGCCGGACGTACTAGTCAGACGCACAAGACCCCAAAAAGGGACCCAGTGAATGGGCCTCGCTCCAATATGTTGTATAAGGAGAAACAAACTCACCGTGTCTGTGGTCTTGCCCCATGCCAGGTCGAAGGTGCCACTAACATAGCCGGCTTTGTGGGCAACCTCGTTAAAGAGTTTGGAGAGGGTGGTGGAAGCTGGCAGGTTGAGGGTGAGCCTCTCGTTGACAGTCTTCGCATTGGTTGTGTCCTGGACTATACACAGCACCCTGGGCTCTTCCGCTGCATTCTCTATCTGCAAGAGACAGCACACACCCTGAGCATGAGGGACACAATGCCATTAAGCATTCAGGCCTTATGAAACAACGTTGTAACAGTTTATTAGCATGCACTCAGGGAGCTTAGAGATGTAACTACAGTCACAAGTTGAGGCATTCCTCAGAACTGTTTGAATGTTATTAAAGGCAAACATCAGATACAGGATACGACAACACGGTTGTACAATGAGGGGTTGTGGAACGCAGTATTACTATTATATGCCATACTGTATGGACCTTATAGTTTATTATGTTCCTAGAAAAAACTGATTGCAAAATTATTTAAACCCTTTGGACAATATTTGAGACACCTTGGGCAGAAATTATAGATGAGTTTTTCAATAAGTCTTTGCACATCTTTGCAGAACTGATCAAACTCAATGAAGTTAGATGGGGACCTTGGGTGAAGAGCCATTTTCATCTCTATTCACATCCTCAATTGGACTGAGGTCCGGGCTTGACATTCACCCTTTTTGTAAACTCCAGTGAGGCTTTGGCCACGTGTTTCAGGTCTTTGTCCAACCAGCAGATTAATCAGGAGTTCCTTGTACTTTGCTGCATATATTTTCCCCTCCTTCAGGCTTTCTAGGGATAGTGTTCTCAGGATTATGTGCGGCAAACACAGCGCTTAGAGTTGAGGCCAAAAAGCTATATTTTGGTCTCATCAGACCATATAAACATTTTCCAATTGGTCACACTCCTATATGCCTTCGGGGAAACTCTAGCCAAAAATCTATGTACGTTTTTTTTTTTTTTTTTTTCCAACAATGACTGTCTTTTTGCCACTCTCTTAAAAAGGCCATTATTGTGAACTCCCCAGGCTTTGGTTGCAGTATGCTCATTGTCTCCCAACTAAGCCATAGAAGACTAACTCCTATAGAGTTGCCTTAGGCCTCTCGGAGGACTCCATGAGCAGTGCTGTTCTCACATGGATAAAGATTTTTCAGGACGGCCTGCTCTAGAAGTCAAACGTTAACAACGGACTTTACAGTGCTCTGGGTGATGTTTAATGCCTTTGAAATGTGCTTATATCCTACCCCTGATTGGTGCTTAAGGAACCTTTTTTCTGGATTTGCTTTAAATGTTCCTTCATCCTGAAGATGAAGGTTTTGTTTGGAAATGTACTAAATACAGGTGTACTTAACCTGAAATCACGTGAAGCACCTTAACTGCACACAGAACTCCATTCAACTAATTACGTAACCAAAGAAAGTTGGTTGCACCACAGCTCATTCAGGTGTGTCAAAGCAAAAGGGTAAATACTTATGTAATCCACAATTTTCTGTTATGAATTTGTAATGAATTGAGAACAATCTGTACATCTTATTTATCACATAGAAATTATGGACTTTTATGTTGATCAGCACAAAAACTCCCAAATAAAGCTATTTTTATTTGTAACAATAACTGGAAAAGTTTAGGGGAGTTAACACTTTTCACATTGTATCCCATTAATAATTGCTTTTCAGACAGGCAACTGAAAGTACTATTACATTTTTCATAGCTGGTTAAGATGCTCATCAACCATAAAAAGCAATGAGGTCAAGATGTAAAGAGTCACAAATACATGGAACCTTTAGGGCCAGTATAGTTTATCAGTCTTGTGAGAACATCAAACCTGGGACACCAGAGGCGAGTGAACCGACCCAGACCATGTACATTTTAAAGTCATGGGCTGGCTATTTAAATGACCTAAAGCCAACAAGGATTTCATTATAGCGCCTCAGATTATTATCCTTGAGGCAAGCCTTCCAGCAATGATGCAAAACCAACATTTCTAATAGCCTAGTGGTGTGTGACTGTGTCTAAAACAGGCCCTGTTCCCCTAAGGCCTGTGCAATAACACTAGCTTAACAGGCCCCTCAGCTCCTTCACATGGCCAGTGATTATTGTGACTTTTATTTAATTGCCTCAAATTCTTCTGTGCACATGCGCACGTCCAGTAGCAAAGTGCGATAAGACAGTAGAACATTCATTTGACATGACAGAAAATGTGTGCACTCTATGTATCAATAATGGCTGTTTTGGGTCCTATGCTATGTAGATTTAGAGGAAGAAAAAGACTATTTTAACATGGAGGGTGCAAATATGGAAGTAAATATGGAAGTAAAATCCCATATGGAGCTTGGGTGAAAACAGACAAATACCACTTTAACTTCATATCAAGACTGTTGCCTGTGTAGCCTAAATATAGCCATGCATACATATCCATAGTCCATTCATATACAGTTAGGACCAGAAATAATTGGACACAGACAAGTTTTGTTATATTGGATGTAAATAGATAAATTCAAGTTCATGTTACAGTGGTCTGCAAAAGTTTGGGCAACCTTGTTAATTTCCATGATTTTCCTTCATAAATCGTTGGTCCTTAGGATGAAAAAAATCAGTTAAATATATCATATAGGAGACAAACACAGTGATATTTGAGAAGTGAAACGAAGTTTATACCATTTACAGGAAGTGTGCAATAATTGTTCGAACAAAATTAGGCATGTG
>JACXGJ010007283.1:0-31037 GCA_016801105.1 Esox niger | reverse complement strand
GTTGCGGTGGAGCTTTGGGTGAAGATGCAGACATCAGTTGGAGGGACTCAGAATTACAATGCAGACTAAATAGTGACACAAGTTAGTTGTTTTTGCTCCGTACTCCAGCATATTGGAATTGGGAGAGGTTATTAAAGTGCCATGTAGGCATTCATTTGAATACATTAACATCAATAAACCGTGAACTGTGTAGGAATTACAAACCTTTTTATACATGGCCTTCTCCCACTTTAAAGGACCAACATTTATTGGACAAATAAACAATCTTAGTCATCATATTTAGTACTTAGTTACAAATCATTTACTGTCGATGAGCCAGAGATATCCCCAGACACTACATATGTTGCCTAGTGATGTTCAGCCAGACCTATATTGGAGCTATCTTCATTTCATTTGTTTCTGGGGATTTTGCCTTCAGTGTTGTCTTCTTCGGCAAGTGAAATATATGCTGAGTTGGATTCAGATTGGGTGATTGATTGGGAACATTTGACTTTTTGGCCCTTACTGCGTTGCTTTGCCAGTATGTTTGGGGTTAGGGTTGGTTCTGAGCAGGCAAGATATTTCTGTACAGTTTAGAATCTATACTTCTGCCTTTAGACATTACATGAACAAAGTGAGGCAGTTGAATTGGTAGCAATTCAAGCCAAAATCATGCCAAGTCTCCCACCACATTTTGATGAATAAGTTGGTATGCCAGTTCCTTTTTTGTCCATACTTTCCTCTTGTCATCACTCTGGTGTATCTTAATGTTTTCTTATCTGTCCACAATACTTTTTTCCTGAACACTGCAGGCTCCTTTTGGTAATTTTTAGGCCATCCTCAGTTTGAGGCTTACAAGTGTTTTTGCACCTTGCAGTCCAGCCACTGTAGTTTGTCTTTTGTGAATGATAGTGGCTGACACATATATGGCTACCTGCTGGAGAGTGTTTATGATCATTTGAACTCTTGTCTCTTTCATTATAGTGAGCATTCACTGTAGAGGTCTTCTTCTTCTTAGTGTATCAAACAGTGGCTGTGTGTATAATAGATTTGTACTGATTTATTTGCATCATGACGCCATTAATGACTTGCATTGACACTTCTTTAGTTCTCGTGTTGTCAGACACCAGCTGTGGTCGCCCTGTATGGCGGCACATGCTCTCTCCCTCATTTTTGCCCGACCTTGGCACATTCACTACCCTCATGCCAGCAACTGACTCTAAATGTGAATGCAAAGCCTAGAATCTAGAGTAGACATTGACAGCTCTTGTGCAGGAAACAAAAAAATATGAATCTGCCTAATAAGAGACACCTTTAAAACCACTTACAAATATTTTTGGTAACCTTAAAAAGGGGATCCACATCGAAATAGTAAGAACATTTTTCTACTGAAACTATACAATGCAAGAGAAAGTCAAAGAAGATAGCACAAACAAAAGAATGTAGTTCAAATGTATAGATTTTTTTGTTCATACCAGGAGGTGCACGCCTTCTCATAGAATATTCATAGAGCCCTCATATAATATTTAAAAGGCAGTTTGTGTGATTAGAGACCAGTTCGATTGCACAAGGAAAATATTAGACTATGTGAATATGATAAGGAGATGAAAATGCTCAGGGTTAGACAGCCCAACCTGGTTATTGACTATAGTATTGAAATCTGTGGGCATGAGTGTGGGAGCTGAGAGGGGAGATGTGTATGTACATCCTGGAAACATTTGGCAAAGCTGAGGACTTTGAGTTACCAGATCCAGATCCTGGACGAATCTGCATTTGTACATACTGGAACATCTGAACAATTTGAAGGTGAAGCTCCAGCTAAAGGTTATTTTTTGCCATTAACTTTAGTCCAACATATACAGTGTTCAAGGTAAAACTGATGTTGTTCTCTAGACAAATTAGCAACAGGTCTTCATGTTAATTTCCCAACACTGACAAAACGGAACGCATCCCCACCGCAGTGCGCTGCTGTGACATACCGAAGAACTTTGATCGACTTGCATTCAAGTTCCCCAGACCCTTCTCAGACTTGTAAGATGAGTGGAGATTGAAACTGAGTTCTAGCTTGTATCATGCTCCGCGTCTTTCAAAAGCACCACCAGACACAAGCAGAGTTCATCAACATCCAGTGACGGTGCTTTGAAGGAGAGACACTACACAGCCAAAATACACACGTTTTGTGGCTCACTGAATAAATCGTTCCTGGACATAGAATAGCAAGCCCAGAGAATGCTTTTATTTAACTACCACGTATCTTGTTACAGCTCAAACTACAATTTACCACTTTTTGTTTTCCTTCTAGCAACGCAGAATACAGTGAGGACTAAGCAGAAATGCACTTGAATACTGTCATTGTCAACTTTCCACAATGAACACTTACTACAAAGCAAGACTGTGCTACTTTATTTGGGCTGAAATTATTTCAGAACCTTTCAGTAATCTACTTTCATATACAGACTACGATTAATATCAACATAAGAAACAATGTACTTTTTTAGGGTGGAGGTGAAATTAAAATTATTACATAATTCAACACTGATTAACAGGCTACTCAATAATAACCAAATAATAAGCTTTTGGTTCTTATGTGTTACTCAGACTAAACTTTAAGTGGGGGTGTTTATTTAGTGCTGTGTCCAATATTTGCTGTCATACAGCAAGTAACATATAATATTTATCTCCAGTTATATAAACATTACCTACTCCCATATTTCCTGAGATTGCACTTTTTGTGTCTGTGTGTCAGACTGCACATTAGATGGGTGGAAGCAGTGCAGAATTGGTTTGTAGCCCTAGTCGCATATGGACACCTACAGCACCAAGAGAAATCAAAGTAAACAAGAACAAAGAGTTCGCATTAAATCATACAATATGTGGCCCTTCATTTGGTTTCAAAGCGCAATGTGACCTTGAGTACAACCCCATCCCAGGTGTAGCCAATCTCCAGGCATAATCACTGCACCACACCAGTACTTCATTTACAGCTCTAAACAGTATGTCTGCATTTTGCTCTTAGATTGCCACGTTCAGTGTGATCTGTTCTGATTAGAGGCCCGATTGTATTAGTCCCCATTATGTGTTCTACCAAGAAACCAGAGGAAAGGGAAGTTGAGGATATGCATATAACCATGGTTCCATGAAGGAGATACGATACAAACCGAGTTCAAGTCACAGTAAAAGGCAAACCTGAATCAATCTGGGTCAAACAGAGTTTTATCACTCGGCAGACAAGACATCTAATGGGCCTTGAAGAGTATAAATACACTTTGTGTTCAGGTAGTGAGTACACAAAGGCATGCTCACCACAGTGCGTTCCTGTTTTCAGGGAACCATGGTAATATTCATAACCTAACGACTCTGTGTGAAGTTCACAAGGCTGGTAAAGCCATGATGGGCTAAACAATCTCTCCAGGTCTGGTAGTTAGAAAATGTAAAAATATGTACTTTTTACAGTTTGTACAAACTGAATAAGGAAAAAGATGTAACAGCAAGCTGTTAAACACACACACACACACACACTCCAGCCTCGACAGACACACCCCTCTGCTGCAATTACAGAACTGCAGGGGCGCCGTTTCCATGACAACACTTCAGTGGATTGCATGAATCTGGCCCGGGTAGCCGTGTTTTGCACCGGGTGAAAGTGGATGTCATTGGTTGGGAACCAGGCTGCCACCGGAGCATGAGGCAGGGGCTGTTTGAAAAGCCCAAGGCCAGATTAGCTCGAACACAAAAGAGGCACAATTAAGCATGTGTTGTGATGGTAGGATTCAAACATTTTACGGAAATATATTTTTCTAGACAATGAACCATGCAGCCTTGTTGACCACATTACTGAGTAGCACAGATAACTGGCCCATTTGAGTATGGCGGACCTCACTCAGCTTTTGCCCGTTCACATCAGGAGCCATAGAGTGGTGCCCTATTATTTAGCATAATTTATTCCGTCATTGTGATCCTCCAATCAGGGATCGGCTTCGGCAGGTGCTTAATGAAGTAATGGAGTCGGACTCCTGTGGTTTATTCCTTCCACTTTACAGAATCTTCAAGCAGCAACACATTTTGACAATTGGAATGAAACATTGGGGGAAATACCAGGATTTTTCCAATAGAACATTGGTTTGACAAACATGTTGCAACTAAAACTTTTGTTTGACAGAGTGAACAAACGTCTGACAGATTGATCAGGATAATTAGCTGTCTACCATGGGGGAACAACTTGGGACGTTGCTTGGAAGCAAGTACCGATCTCACCATTGACACAATCATTTTTCATGCCATTTTCAGTGGTGCATGTTATCAGAGTTCAGCTCTGGGAAAGATCTGGATCCACAAGTCATACTGGAGTTTCTTAGATGTAATTCCATAATATTAATTTTTCCCAACAGGAAGGTTGTATTTTTTTGTTTTCGATGGCATGACAAACGAAGTGGATGTGGTTGGTAATAGAAAGGGCACCTGGGTGATCCCCTGTCTTAATTTGCTGTGAGACTGACAGGTTAGAGATTACACCTCTGTGTGTGTCTGCTTTATCTCTATCACTGTGCAGACGTTGTGCTTTCTGCCATCACTAATAACCGCTGTGTTAATATTTACATGGTTGATAGAGGTTAATAATTGAAAGTGTCTGCTAATTGTCTGAGTGTCCCTGTGTGCGCGTGCGCGTGAGAGGTCTTTTCACATCCATTCATATGCATGAGGCAGCCTCCGGGCCTTTTGGTACCATTGTCTTTCAGCTCCTGATGTGATACGTGTTTAATGAAGCCAGGGGCGATGGGCGCCACATGTGTGCCGGCATTAATAGGCTAATATGGAACTGCTAGATACCTCCTCAGCGTGTGTATCCCAGGGAATATGTTAAAAAGCTACCCTTCACAATCAGCTGCAGTCAGATAAAGAATAGCCAACAAGGTGGTTATGTCATTGAGGGCCAACATTGACTTTCACAAAGAGACATGAAATGCAACAGCCCAGCGGAGCCGAGGTGAGAACAAATGCACATATCAGGGTCAAGGAGAGGAGGCCGGGACTGTCTCCGACCCATCTGGCTGATCTGACCCTTCTACCCTCAGGGCTGGGGCTGACGGGGGTTTTTGGAGCAGACACGTGCCCACAGTCGTTTAGCCCTCTATGGGAAGGAAGACCGGGTCAGATAAACTGGACCTCCAGGAGAGGAGACCAGGCTAGCAGCTGCCTGAAGGCAGGACAGTTCCCTACATGTCAGACCTATGAGTTTTAGAGCGAGGAAGAGAAGATGTATAGAGACAGGAGTTACAATGGAGAGAGAGGAGAGAGATTAAGAGAGACAGAAAAGAGAGAGGAAGGGAGAAAAAAGGCTGTGGAAATAAAGACGGAAAGAAGAAAAAGAGGAGAGCCATGGCTTAGCAGAATCAGAAAACAAGTAACATCCTCTCTGCGTTTTAATAAAGTAAGTTATGCAATCCTCCAGGGTTCCTTTTCCTAAACACACTGTCTCTCTTTTTAGCTCTTCTCCTCTATGGCATTCATTCTATGACTTATCATATCTCCTCCTCCCTACCTTCTTTCCTTTTGTATAAATAATTTCCTAGGTTGTCCTCCTTCCATCTGGCATTTCTCAGACCTGTAGGGCGTGACTGTACTTTTCCCCCTTCATCATCTCCTTCTTTTAACCTCCACTCTCTAACCGAAGGAGCAAATTAATTCTAATGTGTGGAGGAGAGGGGGCGGTACAGAACAAATTGGTAAAAAGGACACAGAAACACATACCCTGGACCCCGATCTTCGCGACAGCTGAACTCATGACACACACCACTGAAAATGGCATCTTAGCTGTGAATTCAGCTCCACTGGTGAGAATGGTTCTTGCTTTCCTTCCAAGAAATGTTGCAAGTTGTTCCTCTAAAGTACACTCACATATTCACACATACTTTTTTCATTAAGGGTGTATACACTTTACAAAAACACTGTTTTTGTTCCAAACAAATCTTCAAACAGATTTTCTATTGATCTGTATTTTCTTCTCCTTGCCGTTTCCCTCTTCATCCTACCTACTCCTTCTCCTCTCAACCTCTCCTCTCAAAGTGAAAGACTAAATAAGTAGTGTGTAGATAAGATATAGTGGTACCAGTAGGAAGATATAGTGGTACCAGTAATTTGTCAGAACTACATACACACGCACACACACGCACACGCTTACACATGCACACATACATAGAGAAACACAAGCACACATACAAATATGTAGTTGGGCATTACTATCCTTTCCTATCAGTAACCATGGAAACCCTACTTCTTAGGCCACAGGGGATTGTAGCCCTGGGCTAATCTCCAGTGACCACCTAAACCTGGGCTATTCCCTCTCCACACAGCAGTGCAATCCACAGCCAGTATGGTGTCATAAAATAATGCACTGGAGGGAATATTGGTGATGTTTGGCAAAGAATCCACATGTTTAGGCCACGCTAGCACCACTAACACGGGAAGACGTGGGTTAACATCAACATAATAACCCTAATGCTTCAAGACCTGACTAATAATTTGCTAATTAAGAAATGAGGCCTTATTTGATGTTGCGTCTGACACAGGATAAGCTTCTTTGTCACCAGGTGACAGCACAATAGACCCAGATGCCTGTCCAAACGAACCAGCTGAATGACTCATTCAGAAACACTCAGAGGAATAACATGCCAGAGGAGATGGGTTATAATTACAGCAATGTGTCAGTGCCAGGAGTCAGTAATCAATGATGTCATTATGTAGGATATGTATGGAACATCTGCAGAGAAACGCAGACCTGGGGGATGGAAAGGTAGATGTCTCCCTCTGCTGGTGACTGTCTACAGGTAGCCTGCAAACATGACATGTGTGACAATCGCACTTTTCGGGGCAAACTGGAGTGAGAGTGTGTGATGCAACTTCTGCATTTGGCATAACTTCATCTAAAATTCCCATCCACATTTACTGGATATGTTGAACATTGCAAAGGGAAAAGCTCCCAGGAGCGTCCCAAGATGTGTCCCAAAATGCAGAAGAAAGTCTTATCAAAATATTTTCAACAAAATAACCAAAGAAAATGTTACCACAATGAAAAATATCATTGCAAGTGTGAGAATAATAATTTCCAACCAAATGCAAGCAGATTATCAAACAAGCTGTCAAAAAAATCGCCATCATGAAAATTGACTACCCGTAAAGACACAGCGGTGCATGTAAACAGGGGCTTATTTTTCTTATGCATGTACTGAAAAGCATCAGCTTTGTCACCCCAAAAAACTATCTGCTAAATGTTTCAGTCTTCAGTCTTGATACCTGGACCCTGGCATCACCACGCTGCCATAGCCCAGTAGGCAGCCCAACATGAGATCAGTATGGATTTGTGCATGATTTCTAAGCCAACCCCCAGCCATGCATCCGTCATCTTCTAAGCACCCTTGATATTTACATCAATACACTTTCACCATGCTGTAAAGTTCATCATATCATATAACATCAACAAAAATCCAGAAATATGAATTGATTTGCATTTTAATGAGGGAAATAATTATTTGATCCCCTCGGAATTAAAAATATTTCTGGCACCCAGGTGTCTTTTATACAGGTAATAAACTGAGATTAAGAGCTCACACTTAAAGGGAGTGCTCTTAATCTCATCTTGTTACCTTTATAAAAGACACCTGTCAACAGAAGCAATCAATTAATCAGATTCCAAACTCTCCACCATGCCCAAGACCAAAGAGCTGTCCAAGGATCTCAGGGACAAGCTTGTAGACCTACACACAGCTGGATTGCGCTACAAGACCACTGCCAAGCAGCTTGGTGAGAAGGTGACAACAGTTGGTGCGATTATTCGCAAATGGAAGAAACATAAAAGAACTGTCAATCTCTCTCGGTCTGGGGCTCCATGCAAGATCTCACCTTGTGGAGTTGGAATGATCATGAGAACGGTGAGGAATCAGCCCAGAACTACACAGGAGGATCTTGTCAATGATCTCAAGGCAGCTGGGACCATAGTCACCAAGAAAACAATTGGTAACACATTAAGTCGTGAAGGACTGAAATCCTGCAGCGCCCGCAAAGTCCCCCTGCTCAAGAAAGCACATGTACAGGCCCATCTGAAGTTTGCCAATGAACTTCTGAATGATTCATAGGAGAACTGGGTGAAAGTGTTGGGGTCAGATGAGACCAAAATCAAGCTATTTTGCATCAACTTAACTCGCCGTGTATGGAGGAATAGGAATGCTGCCTATGATCCCAAGAACACCAAGCCCACTGTCAAACTTGGAGGTGGAAACATTATGCTTTGGGGGTGTTTTTCTACTAAATGGACAGGAAAACTTCACCGCATCAAAGGGATGATGGACAGTATTAACTTTTCCCAGTAAACCCTCACCTACTAATGAAGCCCTGTTGAAGGAAAAATTTCCCTATTTAAAAGTATTTCTCTGTAGGATAAACCAATGTGTGTCTTGCGCATGACACCCTACAATTTACTCTTGAATAAATACTCGACTTTTAGATAAAAATATATTAATATAATTTTGTTAAAAACTAAAACATTTTTTATCAAAAAATTAAACAATGCTTTCGGAAGACGGGTCTGTAATAGTAAACTATGTTAGCACCTTCGAGCATATTACCTGTCTTCAGAGAAGAATTCGAAGGTCGTCTCCAGGACATTTTTAGACTATTGGTCATCAGAAGGATGTATACATCCTACATAAAAGGCTGTTAATGTTATGCTACTAATGTATTTACTGGAGACCACTGAATTAATGATCTCCACCATGTGCCATGCAAATGCAGACATCCTCTTGATCACCCAGTCTACAAATAAGACAAGCATATGGAGTCATGGTTTACTTGCCTGCCCATAGGCTGTCCACACTGGCCACTCAGTCATTGATTACACATCAAATGGAAAGGACCGTTCATGGTTGTAATTTATTTTCCCCCTATTTTGTTCTAATCCATTTAGCTTGATGATTAACATTATAGGATATTGAAGATGAGGCAGAGGTTTTTGTTATTATACTTCACTGACATTCAATGAATGTAAAATTCTTGGCCAGCTATTGTGTATCTTGTGCATGTAAAACCTACGGTTATCCCTCACCTCTGATCCTCTCAGAGACTCTGAGCACAGAACACATTTGCAAACTTTTTGCTTATCTTCTCAAAGGGTATTAATTAACAGATCACTGTTTTCCATTCAGGTAGTTCCTAAAAAACATTCCTTTATTTTCTTGGGTTGCCATGTGACAGGGCCTGCAACCCAATCCTTATTTGGTAACAGGTGGGATCTTTTTTGTATTGGTGGCATTGCTTGGTCTAGCCATCAAACTGAATGTTGAAAATAAACAAAACAGACCCTTTTTTAAGTCGCTTCAGATTGAAGAATGTGCAAAATGACTACAAATTTTAAATCAGTCAGCGAAGTCATGACGTACTCTTTAAATAGCCTATGGGCTGAATCGTTACATAATGCATATATTTCATGTACAAATTCATACCCGCCAATCCTGCTACAGCAATATGAAATGATCTCAAGACATTTAAACAACTGAAATTGAGAGAAAGACTTTATTGGTTTGTTAAGAGTGATAACTGGACCACAGATATCATTGTACAGTACATAACGTAAACCACTGTTTAATGGAATTGCTTGAAGAATATTGTGTCCCACACTAGGTATTCTGTGCCCTTTTAAACAATAACTGGTACTGTAACTACAGATGGAAATTGAGGTTAAGCTGGTTAAAGGATCAGGTTGCTGATTAAGATAAAACTAAGAATTGGACAGCAAGAAATTTAAACACATCACAAAAGGAATCCAGAGTTAACCCAGGAGACAAACATCCTACTTTAGAACATCTTCCTCCCAGGACAAATACACTTCCGCAAAGAGCATTGACATTTCACAGTCCAAACCCTTATCATCCAATTCTAAGAGAGATGGAATTTTCAGAGTGAACATAATGATAATAAGGTGTGTGGAGTTTAGTGGGGAAGCTCATGGGGCACCAGTTTGTAGTGGGAACCACAGGAGGGACAGCGTTGAGCCTCTCCCTGATGGAGCCAGAACCACACAACTGCTGTGTTGTCCTCCTCACCTAAAACACATCAGGGGATAGAAGCAATTAGACCATAATGCAATGAGAAATCACACTGGCCAATTACATGTCAAAAAACAGCAACCAGACAGCAGCTGTAGAAACACTATGTCAGTCACGTACAGACACAGCCCACAATCCTCTTGGTGGTGATAGAGGGCACCAGGTGAGGGTCAGCCTTGGAGCCAGCATACTCTTTGGGCTTCAACATGCTGTAGGGGTCCTGGGAATGATTAAAACAAGGCAAGTTCAATTTGGTAAAACAGGCTATACTTGGGACACTTGAATTCAAAATGTAACTTCGGTCTGCCCATAGGGGTCAAACCCTGGACCTGTAGGTTGAGTTAAACTCACTATATCAAGGCTAAGGCACAGAAAGGATTCTTGTCAAGAACCTTTGCTAAACTGGCCTGTACGATCACTTGTCAAGCTGTGCAAGTGCCTTGTCTTACAATGGCAGGTATCTACAAGTGACAAATGTCTTTACAGATACCTGTAAGTGAGGCAAGCTAGCTGAAGTTCCAGTATGAATACTTTTATAAACATAACAGACATACTGCGCCCTTTTTTGCAGCATTCAAAACGATCTTCTCCAGACCAGTGGCCTGTTCCTCGTCGGTGGGGATGCCTGAAAACATGTCACCAGAACAGTGTTAGGTAGCAGGTGTATCTAGTTTGCTATGGAATTCGCCATATTGGCGAACATTTGAAGTGGGAAACTTCCACATCCACCATATTCAACTATACATTCTAAAACTCCTAGCCCGTTGCCGTGTTTAGCGAACTAGCTTAAGTTCCCGAGCCTCCTCCTGCCGGCTAGTAAGGTCGCTAGCTAAAGGGTAACAAGCTCAATACTACACATGAACAGTAACCATATTTGCTCAGGTACAGTAGTTAATGTCAGCAAAAAAATGAACAGTTCTACAAAATAGAAAACAGTGATAGCTACAGTACTCACAATAACTACACTACAGTAAATAATGATAGAATAACTTGGCTAACACAAGACAGAGCCAGGAACCCTTCCGCAATTGGCTGAATGACTTAAGTGACACAGCTGATCCTTGGCAAAATAACCCGTTTCTAACACAATACCTCCATGGTTTCTATTCGAAACATATGCATTCCAGACTTACCTCCAGCAGCCATACCACGGGTAAGAGCAGGCACCGGCGCGGCACGACAACTTGTCGCGGCCTTGATAGCCGAACGGAGCAATAACCTTGCAGCCATTTCTTCCCCTGATCGAAAAAACAACTGGCAGCACGTTGATGACGTCAATATGTACGTGACACTCGTGGACTTCCGACGCTCACGTATCCCGCAATATTGCTACTACAAACACTCGTTTCATTATTTCTTTTCTAGGGACAGCTTTAAGACCATAACTGTATTTTACAGTATTTACAAACAAAGATTATCATAAAACTGATTCCAACTTAATGTCCTCTGAGTTATCCCCAAAAGTGTGTTGAGTTCCTCTCTTCACATTCCCAATTTCCCAAAATACGTTTTTTTTTTTTTCATTTTTTAAAACCATTGTTTTCGGGAATAAAGTATAAAATGAACCCAAATGTATGTAAAGCATTTTATTTATTCAATCAATATTAATATATAAAAGGCTATAGTTTAAAAATCTTGCCAATTCTTATTTCAAAGCATGAAACATTGCTATTTGAATACCTGAAGTCACAACAATATACCTGGATAGCATTGAATATCCAACTCCAGCTATGATGTTTATCAAAACAGTACCTCAGGTTCAATAAACGCTGATAATAAAACACAACCCTGTGATCTGATTGAAGACCATGAAATAGAAACTAATCAGAAATATGATTAAACCAGACAGTCATAATGAATAGCCTATATAGAAATGTGTACTGTTTCCATTAATTTCCCTAAAAATTAAAGTAATATTATTGTACATTATTGACATTATAGTATTTCAATGGTGAGAGAGAAATAAACACTTTTTAACAAAGGGTCAAATATATCCAACTGATCCAACTGATCCAACTGTAGATGGTTGTTTAGGCATGTGACTGCTTTGAAACTACAGCAGCTCAACGTAATTGGCTGGGAACATTCCATAGTGCCCATCTGGTCCATACCCTCTCCACCAACCCTCATCTATCATGTCTATTCCTGTAATGATGTCATTGGGATCAAAGGTGATCTCTGTGTCATCAGCTGAGGAGGAAAAGAGGGAAGGAATGAAGAACATTTAATTAAATACAAATGCTGACATCAGACAAATGATGATGGAAGAAAAATCAAATAAAAGGAAATGTCTGAATGATATAAAGGATTAACACTCACAGGCTTGGTAGTCATACAGAGCCCTGGCGCACACATTCTGTTCCCTGGCCTCCGGTCCTGTCCCGTGCTCCAAGACCTGACAGAGAGATTTATCAGTTGACTGGGTTTTAAAGCAGACTTAAAGAATACTATTTGTTTAAATATAACCTTCTGAATATTACAGACACATTGCTGGATAGTTTTCATCCTGGCATTCTATCATCATCCATTCTATCCTCATCCATGCTTAGCTATCATCCAATGACTAAGCCTCAGATTTCAAGTGATGTCTACAGGCCTGGGAAGTGGGGGCAGTGAGGGTAGCAAACTGGTCTTTGGTTAGCTTCAGAAAGAAGTCTACAGCAGCCATAACAGGTCTCTTTTGTTTAAATAACTATTAAAGAAGAACTATGACACCTGATTAAAACAAAAAAACACATCTTTCTTCTGCTCTCTTTAGATAATCATGACTGGGTAACTACATTCCCAACGTTGTGGGGAAATAAGCAGGTCTATTGCTGTACTGTACTGATCACAGCCTGGAAACCCCTAGCTGGTCCGTAGGTAAGTGAAAGAACTATTGAAATTACTGAAGAGACTTTAGCTCTCATATGAATTGATGACACCAGCCAAACCCATTTCCCTCCAATCATTGCACTGATTACCAAAGCAATGCAAATTTCCCTGGCCCATGGACCTAATTACTCCATCAACAATCGCCCATGGACCTAATTTCACCATCAACAATCGCAGATAGACCTAATTACTCCGTCAACAACCTGTTCACAGACAAGCCTTAACTACCAAGACATGGTAAAAGACAACATTAGAGTGATGCTGGAGCCGCAAAATTAGAAAGTGAACCAGGAACTGACACAAGTGAGACTGCTCAGATGATGCCACCTTTCCAGCAAAGTGAGTTGTCTTTCAATGTTGTGTTTTACCTTGCTCCTCCTGGTATTTCTGTTCATAAAACTCCCTCCAAGGCCCTGAGCAATTTTCCTCTGTCTGTTCCATGTCTCTCTATGTTACAACATCTATATGTCAATCCATAGAGCAGTAGATCTATAGCTACAGTGAGCAGGGAAATAATTGTATCCCCTGCTGATTTTGTACATTTGCCTACTGACAAAGAAATTATCAGTCTATAATTTTAATGGTAGTTTTATTTGAAAAGTGACAGACAGAATAACAAAAAAAATCCAGGTAAATCCATGTCAAAAATGTTATAAATTGATATGCATTTTAATGAGTGATATAAGTGACTTAGTTCTTGCTGACAAAACGCTTTTTGGCAATCACAGAGGTCAAATGTTTCTTTTAGCTGGCCACCTAGTTTGCACAGATTCAGGAGGGATTTTGTCCCACTCCTCTTTGCAGATCTTCTCCATGTCGATAAGGTTTCGAAGCTGACGTTTGGCATCTCGAACCTTCAGCTCCCTCCACAGATGTTCTATGCAATTAAGGTCTGAAGCCTGGCTAGGCCACTCCAGGACCTTAATGTGCTTCTTCTTGAGCTACTCCTTTGTTGCCTTGACCATGTTATTTGGGTCATTGTCATGCTGAAATATCCATCCACAACCCATTTTCTCACCCAAGATTTGAAAGTACATGACCCCGTCCATTGTCCCTTTGATGCAGTGACGTTGTCCTGTCCCCTTAGCAGAAAAACTCCCCCAAACCATAAGGTTTCCACCTCCATGTTTGATGGTAGATGGTGTGCTTGGGGTCATAAGCAGCAATCCTCTTCCAAACACGGCGAGTTGAGTTGATGCCAAAGAGCTCGATTTTGGTTCCCCCAGTTCTCCTCTGAATCCTTCAGATGTTCTTTGGCAAACTTCAGACTTCAGTCATGTACCTGCTTGAGCTGGGGGAATTTGCGGGCGCTGCAGGATTTCAGTCCTTGGTGGCGTAGTGTGTTACCAATTGTTTTCTTGGTGACTATGGTCCCAGCTGCCTTGAGTTCATTGACAAGATCCTCCTGTGTAGTTCTCCTGTGGTCACCTTCTCACAAAGTTGCTTGGCCATGGTCCTGTAGCCCATTCCAGCCTTGTGTAGATCTACAATCTTGTCCCTGACATCCTTGGACAGCTCTTTGGTCTTGGCCAAGATTTTGGAATCTGATTGATTGCTGATGTGGACAGGTGTTTTTTATACAGGTAACAAGCTGAGATTAGGAACACTCACTTTAAGGGTTCGCTACTAATCTCAGCTCGTTACCTGTATAAAAGACACATGGGAGCCAGAAATCGTTCAGATTGAGAGGGGATCCAGTACTTATTTCCCTCATTACAATGCAAATCAATTTATAAATATTTTTGATATGCGTGTTTCTGGATTTTTTTGTCGTTATTCTGTCTCTCATAATTTCTTTGTCAGTGGGCAAACGTACAAAATCAGCAGGGGATCATGGGACATGACATTTACAGATGTTTACACCACCTGAATAGATGTTGATCTAATAAACATGTTGTTCTGGAGTAATCTCGCTTGGTTCATTGAGATTTTTTAAATTCCAACACCTTATTCATTACATAATATTCATTCCTGCAGACTCACAGTTAGTGGATTCTGGAAGATATCTTCATAAATGCCGTCGTCTGTCCCTCCAGTCAATGGCATGGACTCGTATGCAGTGCCATTGAATGCTTCTGTACCTGGAACAAGAGCCACAACTTTTGGCACAGAGATGACATAATTATTTAAACACTTCCAGGGTAAATATTTGAAGTGGTAAAAAAATACTCATGGAAAAGGTTGCACTTACTGTGTGTCTTACTGTCGTCTGGGGCTGTGTAAACTGGATCATCATCAAAGTCATCAGACCAGTATTCCTCTTCTGTGAAAGAAAACTATGTGTCACACACATACAAATAAACACTATTTACTGTAGCCAGCCTTAGTCTTTTGACAGGAACCAGCCTGTAGCTTAACACATATTAGATTAGATCAAACTTTATTGTCATTGAACAAGTACAAGTACAGTACAAGAAAATCCAGTTAGTATGTAACCAGAAGTATAAATAGAAGAGGGCAGAAAGTTTTCAAGTATTAAGTATAGTGTATATTACAAGTGGAATAGTCATGTGGGTACAAATGGCAAATTGCAATCTGGATGTGCAATCGAGTTCAAGGAGTTAGGTAGCATATGTAACCGTAGCATGTGGAGGCATATTTGTACATTTTGTATTTAACCTTGATTTATCCATTTAGGCGGATTGAGAACAGATTCTCATATGCTACGGCGCCCCGGCCAAGACAAAATGCAAACGTACAAACACAACAGTTACACATAGAGCACAAAATAAAAATAGAAGTAGAGTCTGTACAAAATACAAATGCAGTACAGTCTATATACAGTTATCGCAAAAGTGATAAGGCAATAGCAGAAGTACAAATGTGCTAGAGAGTCTAGCTAAAAATGTAAAAGGCGGTAGAGAGAGTTATACAGTTTTACAGTGCAAAGTGAGGTGTATTTTGCAAAGTTGGTCAGTTTGTGTGCAAAAGTGGTGTGGCAAAGACAATAGAGAGCATAACGCTAGGACAAACCTGTGCAAATGGTATAGTGCAAAGGAGTGCTAATGTAAGACAGTTGTGTAGATAAGAGTGCAAATGTGCCATGGGGCATGACAGAGACAGTAAGGGCAGCTATGTGCAAGAACAATGTGCACATGATGGAGGAGAGTAAACATGTACAATGAACAGTCAGTAGCTCAGACAGACGTTTATGTCATTCAGCACTTCCTCTTGGAGCTCTAACTTCTACTGAACTCTGGTAAAACTACCAGCATCACCCCTCTGGATGTGTCTGAGTTAGAATACGTGGACACTTACAAATATCTAGGTGGTTGGACAGCTCACTCTCCATCCAGACCCACATAACCCATCTCCTATCAAAAATGTAATCTAGGGTTGGCTTCCTTTCCCATAACAGGGCCTTCTTCACTCGTGCTGCCAAGCTGGCCCTGGTGAAAATGACCATTATACCAATTTAACATTTTATGTATAGAACACCCTCAAACTCTCTCCTGAAGAAACTGGATGTGGTCTACCGCAGCGCCATTCGTTATGTTGCCGGAGCATCTTATAATACTCACCACTGCAACCTCTACACATTAGTTGGCTGGCTCTCATTTCACAACTCGTGCCTAACTCATTGAAACCTATTCATTTACAGGTACTTGCTAGGCCAAGCCCCACTGTATCTAAACTCACTGGTCACCTTAGCTTTACCAACCCACATCCTGGGCTGAAGCAGGTACATCTCTCTGGTCACCTCAAAAGCCCACACATCATTCGGCCACCACTCCTTCCAGTTCTCAGCTGGCAACGATTGGAACAAACGACAAAAAACCCTGAAACTGGAGATCCTCATTCCCCTCACTGCCTTTAAAGCTCTCCTCGAGGTTTGTAAGCAAATCGTCCAGTAAAGGGCTGGATGTATAGAGAATGGTGTCATCTGCATAAAGGTGGATTTGAGAGTCACCAGCAGCAAAAGCAACATCATTTGTATACAATGAGAATAGTGTCGGCCCGAGAATCGAACCGTGTGGTACTCCTATGGAGACAGCCATACGTCCAGACTGCATGCCCTCCAATTTGACACACTGGACCCTGGCTGAGAGGTAGTTGGTAAACCTCCCTGTCATTTGAGACACTAAGGCTGTTGAGTTTGCCAATAAGAATGGAATGGTTGAAAAAACACATGCATGCCTGCGTTGTTCGCCTGTGGGTTGGATATGTGAGAGTACGGCAGCCAGTACCTTAGGGTGTAGGAGCAAGGTTTCTGGTTAAGGAAGAGCAATGTTTCTGGTAAAGGAAGAGCAAGGTTTCTGGTAAAGGAAGAGCAAGGTTTCTGGTAAAGGAAGAGCAAGGTTTCTGGTAAAGGAAGAGCAAGGTTTCTGGTAAAGGAAGAGCAAGGGTTTCTGGTAAAGGAGGCGCAGCAGTTTTGTGAATCAGAGCAACGGGAGTTCCGTGAAAATGAGGGTCAGAAGCTTCTATCAAGTTTTCTTTTGAAAGAGGAGGGGAAGGAGCAGGAGTTTCTGTTAAAGGAGAAGCAAGGTTTTCTGGGAGCAGTGGTTAAAAGCCATAGGATACAGTGGAGTAAATGGTTGCATATTTTACCTGTGTCTTGAACAGCTGAGCTCAGGGTAGTTGATGGCTCAGACTTTGGCAGTAGAAGGGCAGGGACCTGTGTCAGGGCCGGGGTTTCAGGGAGAAGAGAAGCGCGTGATTGTGGCGACTGGGGTCCGATGGGCGTCTCCCTCTCACTAGACATCTGAGAAAGGAAGGGGCTCTGCAGCTTCCCTGAATGCAGGGAGGGAGACAAAAAAGGAAAAGAATACAGACCATCATGATTCTTTGGAAACTATGTAAGGCTTTACTCTCACAGTAATTTGTGCTGTAAAAGCCTGGTAGACATGTTAAAAAAACAGTACAGTTTGTGTTCTTAGTTGTTGACAAAATGTAATCAATTTGCTTGACTTAATGCATCCATCTCGGTAAAAATCATAAAATGTACCTTTCAGTGTGGTTAGAGTTGATTGCTTTACTGTGTTGATAGCTACCTGGCTGGATATTACTTATCTATGCAACACTATGGACATGTCAGATGTTTTACCCGGCCTGGAGCTGAGTTGTGTGTATTCATTGTCCAGGGAAGCATCCCGTTCTCTCTGCTTAAACAGCTCCCGGGGGTTTAAAGGCCTCTGGGAGATCAGACTGGCTGCCTCCTGACACACACACACACACACACACACACACACACGGTTCAGTAAAGGACTTCATAGTACAGACACACATAGACACATTGTAACGTCAGTGGGACTCACATTTGCTTTTTGTACAGATGCAGGCCTTTTCCTCTGAGAGGTCTGACACTCACTTTCCTGTTGCTTCTACCAAACACATAAACACACACACACACACACACATATCATATAGCAACTCACAAAACCATTTTGTGCAACATATATAAAACCCACTGTCTAGTAAAACTCTCACCGACTGAGAACCATGTTTATCCTGGTCTTTATCCTCTGTCTCCTGTTGCTTCTGGTAAGTCCTGTCACAGACAAATGGACACATACACAAATGCCCGCAGACAAATGGACACACAAACACACACAAATTGAGACACACAGAAAATATACTATTGTTCGTGTGTTTGTCTCTGTGTTGGTCTGTGTGTTTGTGTGTGTTTGCTTGTGTGAGTATTTGTGTGTGATGATGACTGACTTCGCCTGGTCGATCTGAGATGCTCTTTCCTTGGCCCTACGTAGTCTCTCTACTGCTTCCTTTTCATCCATTTCTTTCTGCTCTATCTCCACCCTTTGCCTCTCCTTCTCCACTGTCTTGCGTTCCTCTTTCTGACGTATCTCCTCCTCTCTCTAAAACAGAGGGATGGAAAAGAAAGCAAATGGAACCTTCTCTTTGAAGCAAGCTCCCATGCAACCAGCAGAGTTATGTATCAAAGGATTTCAAAAAAATTTCACAAGGAATATGAAGAGGGATAAGAACATTTCAGAAAACGCTTTTACTTTATTCTACCTTGTGAGAAATAACATAATTGTAGCTTAGTAGTTACATACAATACATAAAATATATGCTAGACTAGGAAGGTCTACCTGTGATTGGGCCCAGAAGTTGTCCTTGTCAGTTTGTAGGATCTCATCCACTGCATTAGTCTTCTGGTACACCGACCCCTGAAACAAAGGCGTAGCAAACCATGGAAAATTCAGAGAAGTGGGGTACATTTGGCTGTTTCTCACAATCATGGCTGTTTTAGGATCAGAGGGTAAGATTAGGGTTAGAATTTGGGTTTTAAACAGAGGCAAGTGTAGGTGTTAGGAGTTATGCTGTACCATATGTGTTCTTACCACATGGGCTCGGGATGTGTTGTTGTATTCCTGAGCCTCTTTTGTTTGCAGGATCTCATCCACTGCGTTAGTCTTCTGGTACACAGACCCCTGAAACACAACGCACTATTTTGCGCATGGGTGTGTGTGCGTTTGCATGGGTGTGTGTGCGTTTGCATGTTCATGTATGATGAGTGCCTGCATGTTTACATGTGTGAGTTCTCACCACAGGACCGCTGGGTACATCTCTGTATTTCTTCGTCTCTTTGGAGAAGTTAAAGCTGGCACCTGACGCTTTGGCCACTTTATCCATAATGCTCTCAGGGTCTACATCATCTTCTCCCCGTGCATTTATGGTCACGTGAGCACCCTGTAGTGACAAGATTGGTCAGACAGTAAGTAAACATAGTACAATTTTAACAATGTCACATTGTATTTATTAAACTTTCTCTTTAAAACTCACCCTTAAAAAATTTGCCATGGAAATAACATGGTTGGCACATTGTCCTTTTCGAGAATCCTTTACCCCATCACCTGTCTAAACACAACACACACAAATAAATGACTATCAGCTTTGGTGTGTGTGTGTGTGTGTGTGTGTGTGTGTGTGTTTGTGTTTGTGTGTGTGCGTTTTAGGACTAACTATACTCATAGGGACCAAATGTCCCCATGAGTATAGAAAACCAGAAGCAATTGGACTCATGAGGCAAAAGTCAAATTCTGGCTCAGGGTTTAGGGTCAAACTTGGAGTTGGAATTGGGGTTTCTTTAAGGTCCAGGCATTGTTGGTTAAGTTTAGGGTTAAGGTTAGGCATTACACCTAGGTAAAGTTTAGGCATAAATGTTACTTTTTTGAGGTTAGGGTTAGGGTTATGTAAAGGTTAGGGTAAGGTTTAAGGTTAGGTTTAGGTTTAGGGATAGGGTTAGGGCAAGGGAGCACGCAACTTCTATTTTCTGGTCTCCATGAGGTTTGCTGTAAAAACATGTGTGTGTGTGTGTGTGTGTGTGTGTGTGTGTTGTGTGTGTGATATCTTTCCAGGTTATGGTTTAGTGCAAATCATACAATTGGGCATAGTGTTTAGAATGATGGTTACATTCAGGTTTCAAAATTACATTTTAGATTTAAGATTATTGTAAGGTATTAGGGTTAGGTGAGTTTAGTTTAGCCATAACTGTTAGGTTATTAAAGTTAAGGTTTTTCTTAGGTTATGGTTAGGTAAAGGGCTAGAATTGAGATTAGGGTTAGGATTAGGTGAGAGGAAACTGGATTTCTTGTGCTCAAAATAATAAAACACAAACATGTATGTGTGTGCTACTTTAACTACTTACCCAGTTGATGAGAACATATTTAGATAGGCCAGAGTTGGGGTCCTTAACACGACAGAAGGCATACATCACCTTGCCACTGTTCAAAACCTCCACCATCTCCTCCAGACCACCATCTAGATACACACACACACACACACACACACACACATTAACACAAAGTGAACCTGGGTTGTCAGTGTTACTGATGATCATGTCAACTAGACCTCTACTTACCTCCCTTCTCTGCCAGGCGGATGTCATTGGTGTTCCCCTCATACGTGAACAGTGCCCTTCAGACGTTCAGAAAAAAAAGCGCCAGATGATTCTGTCTCTTGATGTTGCTGATTTAACATTTACATTTAGATCATATAGAAAAGGCTGTTTTGTTCTATCCCCAACTGAGAATTGAATCCATAACACTTGCATTGGAAGCACCATGCTCTATCAACCTGATTACACAGGACAGCCCTAATAGTCTCCTTTTTCTCTCTCACACACACACACACACACACACACCTGTAATCCCAATTGAACCAATCTAATGGTGTGTTTAGTGCGTTTTGCTCACCAGTTGGTATCAGACCTCACGTCCACCACTTCATCATATGCGGCTGTGAGCGCTGCTCCATTTTTACTTAGATTCACTGACATGCTGTTGTCTCTAACTCCTTGCCTTGTGAAATCCAACACGTCAAAGCAAACGCTACACGAAAAGGGTGTCCAGGAAATCAGAAATGCTCTCAACAATTGGAATAGTTGAGGTATTCCGAATGATGAAACAGCAGGCTCTAGTGGATGAAGATGGAAGTTGAAATGAGAAGCTAGTTTGTTCAACGGGGATTCCTACAGTTTTGTACAACCTGTGATGGATCACAATTATATCGGCAAAAGTATTGTCTCCCCTTGATATGTCGAGGTCTGATGAACATATTACCCCCACAGAAAGGAAGGAAATAGGACCTGCCACCACCAATACATGGACTGTTCAAGCTGAATCCATATACTTCACACCCGCCCCACTGAAACTTGTCAGATCAGTATGTGTGTGAGAGTAGCCAGTGAAGGGAGAACCAGAACAGTCACATTTTTTAAATGTGAGCTGCAGAATCACAAAGTTATTCATTATGAGCAGGTTGGCTGACAAAATATTTCCTGTTAAGAAATCAGATGGTGGGTAAATATGTCTGCTGTTTAGGCTTCAGAGGGATCACAAACATCTGCCTTGTTGATTAACACTGTAAATATTCAGAGATCATCAGAATTGCCGCGTTATATGTTATTCCATTTACAGCAAAAAAAAGGGGAAAATGCTTGAATCAAAAGAATCTGCCAATGTGGTGAGATGATTCTCTCACAACTCTACTTAATTCAAGCACATGTTCCCATTGTAATTTCAATGTAACCTATTTTTGAGGAAGAATTTTTTGCAGGGTTTTCTCTTTCTTATCTACTGCTCTTAACAAGCAGTTCTTTCTCTCCCTCTCTTTCTCTGTAGATTGGCTCCCTCCAGCTGTCAGATGGCAAGGTACATCCATCCCGTTTTAGCCTACTGGTTTACACATTCATACACAAAAACACTCACACTAGCTTCCTCAGGAACAAAAGAGGGGTTTCCTTTTCATCAACAGACACACACACACACACACACACACACACACACACACACACACAGAGAGAGAGAGAGAGAGAGAGAGAGAGAGAGAGAGAGAGAGAATCACATTAGCTGTAGTCTAATCCTATCGTCCTAAACTTGTTGGTGAGTGGTATGTTTGTCAATAAAAATGCACGTACACTCTCAAGCAATATTACTGTAACCTGAAAATGCCTATGGTTTGCTATAGAGTTTTATAGCAAAGACCTGAAGTCACACAGTGACTGGATTCTAGAGTGGGGGATCTGATAACAGGCATAGAAGGGCTCACGTTACACAAAAAAACACAAAAAGAGGAGTGAAGAATGGTGGAGAGAGCACATCATCACATCAACATTATCATAATCATTCCCATTATGAAATCCTACATACTTAAATGATCTTTATGAATATGTTCATTCCCAGCAGAAATCACACTTTGTGTAGTAAAACTGCAGCTAATTTAACGAGATGTAGCATGAAATTTCTAACTAAAGCAGGCATGGCATATAGATATAGGAAATGTCTTGCCAGAACTTTCCCCAATATTTTTGGGGGTCTAAGATATCAGCTGGGAAAATGTGGGACACTCCACATGATTGATGGCTACACTGGCATTTCTCCGCCCAAACATCTTCCCTCCTCCCTCTGTCTACACTCCTCCTCCCGTCTCCTTTTCCCCTCCTCCTCCTTCCCCTCCTTGTCTCCCTCACCCCCTCCCCCAGTCTCCCGGCGGCGGCCTAGCTCTTCCTTCCACTCCAGAAAAACCAAACGACTTTTCTTCTTTCCCACGCCACCAGGGATACACAAAAAACACTCAACACAACTTAGCTACATAGAAAGCGAGTAACTTTTTATTATTCTCGCAAAGATTGCATTTTCTTATTCTCATGGATAATAGACGACGAAATAGGTAGCTAACTAAGAAACTAGGGCTGGTGTTTCGGACGGATTTTACTCGGGGGGGGACAAGAGGAGAAACTTTTATGTGCGTGCGTGCGTTTCAGCAAACTTCTGCAACGCACAACTTTTCATTGTTGTCGTTTTCCATTTCATTTGGAGGAGTTAAATAGCTATTTTTACAACAGCCTATCATTATTCGTGGATGTAACTTTTTTGAAGCGTCGATGTGGGTTGTTGCTTGTTTTTCAAGCCCAAAAGACGCGACAAGGAACGAGGGGTACAACTCAAGGAATCGACCAGGTAGCTTGTTAGCTTAGCATGGCTAGCTAACGTTAGCTAGCTAACAAAATGAACAGCCGTTGAATGCTTATTTTTCGCAGAGTTTGCAATAACTCGTCTTGTTTGTGGATAAACTCATTACTTTCACCTGCAATCCAGTAAATATTGCGTTTTAGCTTTGTAACTATCAAAGTTATCTAGCTAGCTTAGGGGTTTAAGAGGATATTTTGGAACTCGGCAGGATATTTTCCAAACGGAATAAGAGCACTTCCACGGCAAGATAAGGAGTGTTTTTAGAAATTCAAGATGCCGCAGCTAGACGGGGGAGGAGGAGATGATTTGGGAGCCAACGACGAGCTGATTTCTTTTAAAGATGAGGGGGAGCAGGAGGAAAAGACTGCCGAAAATGTGTCCTCTGAGCGGGACCTAGACGATGTCAAGTCGTCTCTGGTCAATGAGACTGAGAACAACAGCAGTTCGTCTGACTCCGAGGTAACGTTACAGTCCAGCTGTAGGCTAGTCAATCTAGTTAACTAACGTACCGTAGCTAACAAGCTAAGAACACAGGAGTGAATCACTAGTAAGTTGAACCCTTTTCTATCAGCTAGTTATTCTACGGTTGTTTTGATAAACAACCGTGTGTGTGCGTGTTCCGTCGACAGGCAGACAGTCACAGACGTAGCCAGCAGCACAGACCCGATTGGGAGAGCTATGCCAGACAGAGGGAGTTCTTTGCTGAAGGTAAAACTAAAAAAGTATAATAATTGTTTCTTCTCTTTCCCGCGGTTCTCATTTCCATACCGCCCTCTATAAGCTTTTCGTGTCAATCCCTCCCATTTATTTCTAAAAGCTTTGTTTAAATAAGAGGTCATCTTGTGCCCCTTAGGAAAAGCACTGAACATATAGCTATAAATCAACAACTACGAACCCCTTCTGACCAGCCTCCTCACCACCCCACGCTCCATTTATTTAGCTCACAATTCTGTGTGGTAGTGACGAGAGAAGTCACTGTCATTCATAGCTACCAAATCAACAACACGTATCATAATAGATTGACAACAGCCCGCCCCTGTGTACATCAATCCCTGCGGAGACAATATCTCAGTGTTGTTTAAGTTTACTCTTGTGTGTCTCCCAGCTTTGAGGAGACAACAACACGACAGTGGGTTGTTCAAGGCATCGCCTTATGCTGGCTATCCCTTCCTGATGATTCCTGACCTGGGTAACCTAGCCAACCTGGGTCACCTGGGCAACCCCTACCTTTCTCCAGGAGGCCTCTCACCCGGGGCCAGGACGGTGAGTCCACCACACACCTGCAATCTCTTGTGTTTGTGGTTATTATATTTGTAAGAAAGACTGAACTAACTTAGCTGTCTGTGTTGTGTGGGGTGTATAGTCTGTGGGTGTTTTCTCTGTATATTGTGGGGGGCTTGTAGTGTGTGTATGGTCTGTGTGTGTGCGCGCCATCAGTGAACAGTGTGTTGTGTCTTGTAGCATTAACGGTGTGTTATCATAACACTGGCACTACTGCAACAGGCAGGTCTGAACACAGTCCTGCTAAAACATCGCTGCAGGAATGTGCAACAGACAAAGGGGTGAGGGGGTTGCTTGTAGTATTTCCATAATCATCATCATCCATGTTTAACTATGTTGCCATTGTGACTAGCTTTGTATTTAGTTTGCGTTCAGTGTATATACTTTTTGGGTTTGTATTTCACACAGTGTGTTTGAGAAGTCAAAACAGATAGATTGTCAGAATTGTAGCTTTTTAACTGCTCTGGAGATGTTTCCCTTGGACATAACTGGTTGTAGTTGCCCACCCCCACACACACCCACTCTGTTGGCCTTTACATTCCCCTCCCCAGGTATTAATGGGCTATTGTTCTCATTAAAAGGAGGTGGAGAAGCTGAATGGACCCATTGCAGCCCTCCACAAGAGATTATTACCACATACAAACACGCACACAGAGGGTGGTTGTTGTTGATTTGAGTAGGCACTGTGGTTGAGTCTCCTTCCTCCTCCCCATTGCATTGTGTGTGGGAAAGTTAAACATGCTAATGCTAACTGTACAATAGCTGAAACATAGCCCATCACCGCCAAGTAATGTAACCAAATTTGACCCTCACCACAATATAAACCCAAATCTCCAAGATTATCCACAACCCTGGGAGTGATGTCAGAAACAGTCACTGGAAGATATACTGCAGGGCTCGACAGTAAGTTAAAAAAAAAACTGTCTGGCATTCCATTTCCAAAAGGAAAAGTGACATTATTCCTTATTTTACACCAGTTACAGAGATGGAATGGGTCAAACAATTTCTGATGCATGTTGGTAGCTCTTAAGTCTATATATTTTCCAAAGATCTGTGTGTCTACCCGCAATGTGACCTATTTTCCTTCTCAGACCTCGTATTCCGCGAGCCCCAGATGGCTACCGTAAATCCTTCATCAAAACGTGTCAGAAGAATGGATATGCATGTTTCAATTTATAGCACACATGCTCAAACTGATTGCTGTTTTCTAAGTATCTGTCATTTGTTTAATAGCTTAATTTTATTCCCTGACGGCGTAAGCGGAGCCAGCCTCGAAGAGAGAATGTCTCTTACTGTGTGACTGACTACCCCTTGTTAAATAGCATAGTGGTTAGGGATGCAGACCCCCGAACAACAGGTCCCGTGTTTGGCTCCCATTACAGTCCAAACTAATTATGCATTAGGATTTGCTCAGGATAGACAAAAACGTTGCAGATTACAACCTTCAGTAACTACATTATAGGAAGGCTAAAATTGATCTATTTACTGTTATATTGCGATTTTCTGGTGGGTTTTACAATTCTGCGTTAGGGTTTGTTCAGGATAGATTTTCTGGCTACACGTTTCTTTTGTCTTTTCACTTGGTAAGAAAGTTAGTTATTGTCACCTATATTGATAGTTATTGTATCAATGTCATTCACGATTGAAAGGAGAGTTGAAGTATAGATTTATAGAAGCCCAGTGCGGAAGGATATTTCCTTAGATTAAACTTCTATCCTGTATTTTTAGTTTCTGAAATTGTTTTGTTTACCAGCTTTGCGGTATTTTAATGTTAGTTTATACTGCAGCTGCTAGCAAAAACTACAGTTGTTTTTTTGGTCACATCTGATATTTTAGTTAAGGGAATTGATTTTTGTGTACCAGATATTGTTTGTCTCTTAAGAAAATTGTATAGATTTAATCTAGATACCTGCCAGAACAAACTGCTGGTTTGAGGCACCATGGCGTTTTAATGTATGTAATATGACATGCATAACCAAAGGAAGATTGCCTTGGTGCCCACCCTAATTAAACACTAAAATCACAGTACTCACTCCCTGATTATGGAAAAATGGTATGTAAATTAGTTCCAGAATGAGTACGAGTTTACTAAATTCAGTTTGATTTCAAGGGAGAAATGTGCAGCTTGTTAATTCATACAGTTGTTAATGAAAATACATGAAAATTTTGTTTCAGATGAGTATAATCTATATATATAATATATATATAGTTGGAAACCCTCAGCCTAGTAGTAAGTTACTTTGTTTCCCACGGATACTGTAACCCATAGTTACCCCAGGGAGAGCAGCATGTGGATCGTTTCCTCTTCTAACACACATCTTTCAGTTGGGTGGGTGTGTGTTTGTATGAATGTCAATGCCAAAGTTTTAGGAGTGGCAGAAATGGTTGAGGAATTGTGCGTTTTGTGGCTGAACCTTACTTGCCAAGCTTTCAAACCCTCATATGGGTGCTTTGGGCACTCCGGCTAGGAATCTGTATAAGCACTTTGTGAGCTGCTGATGTAAGAAGGGCTTTAGAAAATACAAAATTTGATAAATTTGATGTACTGAGCCTTCAAACGTGTCAGTTTTTGGCAACATTTAATATTCATATTTAAACTTTTTAAGGAAATGGCCCATCAACATGTATCACACAGATATGGGGGGCGTGTCTCCATATGGAAGTGATTAACTGAGCACAGAATGCATCTCCACGTAGGAGAATATCAAACCAGAGACGTATTCTCCTGTTTAGCCTCCTTTTGCCTCATGGATCCTCCAATGCGCAGATAGTTATAGTTATTTTACATTCCAGCTAACGGCATCTAAATAGTAGATGTGTCAGATTTTAATCTGGTAGTGTTTCGTTGGCATTCACTTCACGCTGGACATCTATGGCTGTATCTCATCACCTTTAATATTTCATTCAGTCATGGTGCCCAGCGGTGGAACCTCCGTCTTCTGTTATATTTGCTTAGTTATTGGATCTGCTAAGTGTTACTGGCTGTGTGTGCCCTCTAGCAGTAGTCTTCAGAGTCACATGGTGTGTGTGTGTGTGTGTGTGTGTGTGTGTGTGTGTGAATGACACTACTAACAAAGTTTGCGCCAATGCACAGCCAACTCAGCATTCACAGTTAAAACATTAATAGCAACACACTAATCATACTGTCATAATGTTAGTAAACATGTATTTATACTTCTTGACATTGCTGCATTAAATTGAAAGCACATTCTCTGTCTTTGCTAGTCACCTTTTTGGGCCTTTGCCAGTTTGGATCCCTCCTAAATTCTTCTTTTTTTTGATGACTGGCAAATGTTTTTCCTATTTTCGTTGTGCTGTTCATGTGATTTCAGGAACTCAGACATGTGGCCCTACAAGTGTGTGAACCCACACACACAACAGTGGTTCTCTGTCACCCCTGGGCATTAGCGAATTTCAAGAGGGTGGAGAGATTGGTGACACTGTTCTAACATGCCTGTGTGTGTGTGTGTGTTGTTGACAGACTTCTGTCCTGGTATTTTAAGACCAGTGAGACAATGTGGAGAAAACACAGGCCAGAGGCCCTTATACTTAACATAAACACACCACACACAAACGGACCATCTGAACTGTGCGGTCAAATGTGACAATGAAGTCCTCTGCACGGTCTGAAGAGCCCAAGTAATGTTGTCCAGTTCCTTTGTTTTTTCTCACACACTGTACTAAAGTAACAGAAATTTCAAAGGAAGCACTTGAGTAAATGAGGTATATTTCTATACAAGCAGGTGTTTCCTCACAGGTGTGGCATTAACATCCCATCATGCTTAGGGTCATGTACTGAGGTTCTTTGCCAGCCGAGTTGCCCATTATTTTGGTTAGCAAGGCTTGAGGGGATCTGTGACTGAAAAGGGGGGGATTGTTGGAGCTCATTTGGATGGTGGTTCAGTTTTTAAGACTGGTGAACTTGCTGAATCGCTACAATGTTCCATGACCGTCTGAGTTGCCAGATCTCAGCCGACATGTGATATTCTGTAGTCCCAACACCCTTCACAATTCACCAACTGATGCTGTGTCTTGTGGGAGATCCCCCCGTGACAGTTCTGACACTTGGTGAGTCCATGCCCCAGGTGTCTCATGGTGGCCCAGCATCCTGTCAAGGGACTCAGCTGCTGGTACTTGTATAAACAGAGTTCTTTGGGTTCTGCAGTGATTGCAATGAAATGCGCAGCAGTGCTTCGTAGCCCTGTTTAGGCTGCTAGTGATTCACCTCTTAAAGTGTTCATTCTAAATGAACCAGGGGTTGTTTGTTTGTGTGGTTTGTCTTTGTATGAAGCAGTACTTTCAGCCTCCAGCCGTGCAGTGACTTCATGGTTGTATAGCTAACTTCGATAGTTCAGGGATAAAGCGAAAGTGTGTGTGTGTGTGTGTGTGTGTGTGTGTGTGTATAGGCTTCATCAGTATGGTATTTCTAACAGCTGGTTTCAGTTAGAGCTCACAGCCAGAACTTCCTGGGGCCTTGGAATGGGGGGTGTGTAGTGGCTGTTTAGTGGAGGGAGAAATAGAGAATGGAGTGCTTCAACGCCCCCCCCCCAACACACACACACACACCCACACACACTTTCCCTCCACATGCAGTGAACACGCACTCCTTGCTCAGGCAACCACTTACTGTGTTCTTGTGGTACTCATTATTAGAGTTTTATTTGACCTGCTACACAATGGGGCCCTTATTCCTGGTGTGTGCATGCATGTGCTTGGTTTGTTTTCTCCTCATCTGAAGGTCAGGAACTCGTCGCTGTTGGTCGCCTCAGAACATTGTACCACACTTCTGGTAGTCTCTGTATCTCCTCAAAATTGCCATGGTCATTTTTAGCCCTCTTATCTTTTTCTCTTCCTGTCTCACCTCTGTTGAATGGAGACTGACCATTGAAGGCTTGTGCTCTGTGTTGAAGCTGTGCGTGTCCAGTGTTTTCCTAAAAGTAAGCGTTCCCACACACAAACCCTAATGTAGAGAGACATACAGCTGGAGTCTGATACGCTCACCAGATGGTGTGTGTGTGTGTGTGTGTGTGTGTGTGTGTGTGTGTGTGTGTGTGTGTGTGTGTGTGTCAGACTGTAATCTGACCAGGACCCATGTGGAGAGTGAGTGGAATTCACTTCTCTCTTACCTCTCACATTCTGTAACACACATCCTCTCCGCTTTCCCCCCCTTTTTAAGTCCCTCTGGAGACCCCCTCTTCATACCCATTTTAGCATGTGTAGGTTTTCCTCTGAGATGTTAACATATTTAATTGATGAGTATTACACGCTGACTATTTAGCAAAGTGTTGAGTGTGTTTTTCTGTCTCCAGTATCTGCAGATGAAGTGGCCCTTGCTTGATGTTCCTGGAACGTCAGCTTTGAAAGACCCTCGCTCCCCCTCCCCTTCTCACCTGGTGAGTGTGGAAGCTCTTCAGTCTAGGGACTTAGCAGTGACTTCATCTCCCTGGCCTGAAAGACCAACCTTTGCTCAGAGACGTCCAAGCTATCTCCCCACAGTGCACTTTGCTCTGGTACTATCAGCTATTTAGCTTGTCTCCTAGAGTGCCCACGGCCACGGCATTCAGCTTACCTGACTCCTGACCTCCTACAGCCTCTCTTTCTCTCTCCCTCTCACACACAAACACGCCCCTCCTGACCTCGGTCGCACAGTCTGCAGACAGACAGACGCTGGAATGTTCCGTCTGAATGGTGTTAATCCGCCCGGAGACACCGAGGGATGTCACACCTCCGGGATGGTGGTGTTTGGCCTGTGTATTGATAACTGTGTGTTCTTTGACCGTTGAGAAGGGGTGCGTGGGTGTCCATATTGATATTAATGGCAGTGTCCCCGTCACTGCCCTGGGGCATTGTGTGGAGCTACCCAGGAAGCCGTGGTTGTGTAGCTGCCTTGATGCAACATCGGTGCTTCAGCCATTCACACTAGCATGTTTTCCAGGGTTGATTAGCTGCGATTACATTTTCCTAGCGTCCAAGGTCCTCAGGCGTTGAGCGTGTAACCTGTGATCAAATAACTTTGCCAACAACAAAAGCAATGGCACTGATCCAAGGTGGGTGATTTGACATTGATTCAGTATACTGCCAAGTAAAGTGGTTTGCTTTGCATGGCAGATAGTGGAACTGTATATAGGGTCGGTAAACGGGAGCAGATACTGTTGTTTTCAGTCGTGCATCTGAAGCTGTATATGGCAGCAGAAAGGTTGTAATAACGGTTGTTTATTGCAAATAATGGTACTTCTTGTTTCTTTACTAATTATGGCATTTCAAAATTGTACTGTACTATGTTTGATAGGTCTCTTAAAGTTTAACTAGTAATTGATTGTGTGCATATATATATATGTGTATGTGTATGTGTATGTGTATGTGTATGTGTATGTGT
>JACXGJ010007282.1:0-31102 GCA_016801105.1 Esox niger | reverse complement strand
ACTCATTGCACCTGTTGTCCCGTTTAGCGCACCTGATCATCATTTAGTCATTCCCCTCAGTATATATGTTCCCTCTGCTCCCATTGTCTTTGTGTGTTATTGTTTCTACTCAGAACTATGTCAGACACATTAAAATATATAAACTTACCAACTCCGCAGTCCGCTCCATCTCTCCAGTCTTCCGCACGTCCTGACAGAAATGAAATTATTGGCATTTTCAGCCAGCACTAAATGCACACCGTCCCAAGTCAAGATACATTATTCTACATACAATTATTGCATAACAAAACACAGTTACATTGATAATTTTGAGGTGTTAAATATCTGTTCATATTTTTTGATATTATACATGATGTATCCAGAAAAGGATTTGCAGTTAAGAAAATAACTGAAGAAATAGAGTACATATTAGGCACTGAGCCATTTCAGTAGCATTGATATACTCCTGTTGAAGGACTGTTTACAGTTACACTATCTGACAGTCTTTGACTAAAAATCCTAATGGACTGCATTTATGTTTTGTAGTCAGGCTCAATATGCTGCAGGCTTAAATTGTTAAGGGGATCAGGTGTCCATATTAGGACCTCAGCCTCAATTCCAGAAAGAGGGGATCTCACCCAAAACATGTGAACAAGAATAGGTTATACTAGGGGATGAGATGTGTTTTACTGATTCTACATGATGTGACCTTCATTAACCAGTAATATGCACTTTTAATTTCTATTTATTACTCAATGTTGAACTATGACTTAATGTTGAGAAATGTATTTATTCCAACTGATTTCTGGATCCTGTTTTTGGCAGGGCCCAGAGCAACATGCTTCTCTTCCACAAATGCAGCAACCAGTAATAGAAGGAATACTAGCCATCTAGGATATATGTATATATATAATTATATATGGTATATATAACTGATGAGGCACAATATAATGACCACCTGCCAAATATGCAGCTGGTCCTCCGCATGCTTGCCAACCCGCCGAGGCATGGACTCTGAATGTGTCCTGTGGTATCTGGCATCCAGATATTAGCAGCAGATCATACAAGTCCTGTAAGTTGCGAGGTGGACCTGCCGTGGATCAGATTTGTTGGTCCAGCACATCCCACCAATGCTCAATCAGATTGAGATCTGGGGAATTTGGAGGCCAGGACAACACCTTGAACTGTTCGTTATCCTCAAACCATTGTGTACAATGTGGCAGGGAGCATTATCCTGCTGAAAGAGGCCACTGCCGTCAGGGAATACCGCCGCCATGTAGGGGTGTACCTGGTCTGCAACAATGTTTAGGTAGGTGGCACGTGTCCACATGGATGCCCAGACCCAGGGTATCCCAGCAGAACATTGCCCAGAGCATCACACTTCCTCCACCAGCTTGTCGTCTTCCCACAATGCATCCTGGAGCCATCTCCTCACCTGTTAAACGCTTGCAGTTAGCTGTCAATAAAAAGAATAGTATGTGACCATGCAAGTGTGGCAGCGTTGCTTTCGAAAACAATTGTTGTATTGTGCGTAAAACCTCATACAGGTTTGCAATTGGATGTAAAAATAAGACATTTTAACTTGGAATAGTGGGGCTCAGCGCCCTATTGCATTCAGTTAATAAAATGACTGTATTTTTAATTCAGCAGCATTTACAAATATATTCTATTGGCCGGGTAGATGTGTTTTAGAAAATTGACCTACAGTAGCCAACGCAGATGTTATCTGGACACGGTCTCTTTCGGACTCAAGCTGTCACATCCTTTATGTACCAGTGGATATTGGTTCTGCTCATAGTGGCATTATTCTGAGCCGGTGGGCTTCTGTGGTCCTGATGCCCAAAGCCCAGTCCAGAGCATGTGGGAGAAGGTAAACCGTCGGTGCTGCAAATAATTACTCACTGAGTGGTCCTCTCCATGTGGTCAGCATTCGTTTCCCCTCTGTGGCTGAAAATCATTCTAATGCTTGCTCCACATTCCCTCAATGCATTTTAATGACAAATCACAAACATTGCTTCTACTACAATTGTCTAGGTTACCATTTACTTTCCGAACTGGCTATCTGAGAAGATGCACTCAGTGCTTCCACTGCCTGTCGTAGTCTATGCGGGAATATAGAAAGGGGATTAAGGATACTGTTCAAACCGCTTTGCACTGTAACGAAATGAAGCGCACTCCACTCCAGCTCCACTGCGCTCACTCTCTGGCTCGGGTCTGTTTCATTAATTCATAATGTCATCAAAAAGCATTGAGGGATTTGATGTTGTGCACATACATTTTCTTGTATTTTTTCCTCTTTTCGGAAGTAGACCAGCCATGGGCGACCAGTCATTATCTATCTGTTAAGCATTTGCTTTGGAATATTTAATTATTGTAATAAAAATATTTTTAAATGGGTTCACACCTACACTCCTACACACACACACACACACACACACACCTCACAATGACAAACAACTGCACTCAAACCGAAAAGTATGATAGACCACATCAACCACCGCATAATCATGATCTCCAGTACTGTAGGCTCCACGACACACAAGCCTGCATGAATAAGCCTGTACCTTTGTTCTGTCCTGGATTTTTGTGGCAAAAGAATTGAAGGTGAGCATCTTTGAAATCACTGATTTGATTTTATTCTGAGCTCAGGGAGAAAACAGTTAAACAGCATAATGCAACTTTGCTGAATCCTCCCCTTCTGATGCATATAACAGATGTGTATACATGTATACACTCCTTAAGATAGCGTGACAAGCTAAGAAAAAGAATAACAGAATGCACTCTACGTAGGATGTAT
This sequence comes from Esox niger, assembly GCA_016801105.1. Taxonomy (NCBI): domain Eukaryota; kingdom Metazoa; phylum Chordata; class Actinopteri; order Esociformes; family Esocidae; genus Esox; species Esox niger. The sequence goes on along the minus strand of JACXGJ010007282.1, from coordinate 28,326 downwards.
AAATCATCTTCCAGCAGGAACATAAATGTACAGACAATGAGAATAACATGAAACATCTCATTCCCTTTTTCCTACACAATTGCATGCATTTCTTTTCTCACACTGCTCATTTATTATGATGGAGAGTTTAACAAAAACATTCATATAGCACAGATTGATATCACATTCTAGGTTTTTACATCACAGTTCCCTTGGCCATTAAAGGCCTGCAGATAAGTGGCCCTCCTCCTTAATATATTTATTATATTAATTGTCTTCTTCATTCGTTGCCTTCTGTATTCATCCCACTCTATTTGTGTGTGTGCGTACCTACATTATATACATCTATATGATGTAGCCAACTTTACGTCTTTTCCTGTCTTATGTTGTTTTTTTGCCTAACCAGCTTTTTTTGCCTAACCAGCTTTTTTTGCCTAACCAGCCCTCTTCACTGGTCACATTCCCAGCCCTGTATAAGGGACTTTAGGAGTTACCGTCTGCACAATTAAACATGTTGCTCAAGTTAATAGCAAACACCAAGGCCACCCCTACTATAAAGTTGCGTGATTTGAAGTTCCTCATGTGCTTGACCTCCAGTGACCACCCCAGATCACAACGCTATGTGGCCAGGGCCATTCATAAATATATAAAAATGACTAAGCTCATTTATGCTTAAACACCTAGATAACATACAAACACACCCTTATCCTGATTAGCGTACTGACATACACATACACACACAGACCTTAGAGCCTCATCTATAACTGATCAGCCTCTTGCACAAGCCCAACCCATTCCCACACGATAATGGCTAACCCGGAATACGACCCCAACACCCAACTCAAGTCCCTTTTGACTCCCTCCAAACACCACAGATTCAACCATTTTTCCCTCTGCATTCTACCATTCCTTTCTTCTAATAAACTGATATGTCCATTACCAGACTTTACGTTTAAGAGGTTATTACAGGTGTTTTCAAAACATTGTGGATCATCATTATTTGGGCCATAAAGTAAATTAACCAGACATATCTCTTGATCAGTTTCTTATTAAATGTTACTCATCTTCTGTACATCATCAACCCTTTTGAATTTATTTGGCCATGACAAACGTGTATGTCAGCCCCATTCCCTTTTCCACCAAGCTTCATCAAACAATGTAGAGTGAGTTTCCTGTAAACAAAACATATCATATTCCTTTTCGTTTAACCTCGTGAACACAAATCTTTGTTTTATAATCAGCTAAACCATTGTAATTATAGCTTGCTAGGCTAACATCACAGCTTATCATTCAGATAGGAAGTACATTTAGTGGAACTAAAGGCCCATGGGTTTCCAAATATCCTCTGCTCATATTTATCAACTTGTTGTCATTTGCGGAAAAGCTTGTAGTCTATAAAAGCTATATTTCCTTTGCGTTTTTCCTTTTTTGAATGGGATAAAATATTTTCCTTTGATTGATAATCTATCAGGGAAATTGATCATTGATTCCAACTGGAGCCCGCGTCCTTCCTTCATGACCAATTATATTTGATTATGAGTTCAAACTTTGCGATAATTTTCCATGGAAACCTTGGTTGCGTGGTTATCTGTAGCAATTCAGTGCACTTTTTTCAGAGGTCAAATCAAATTATCCTATATTCACTGTGATTGTATTTCCGACAATGATTATTTTGGTTGCGTATGATTTTTCTTGATTACTCAGTTTTAACAATTTTTATTGCATTTTTTTCCCCACAGAAGGGTTAGGACCTATAACCAGAATGTTCCACTGGGAACAAGAAAAAACATTCCCAAATCAGTAAACCTGAATCCCTTGAGTGTCCTTCAGGCATCATCATAATGGAGGAGGATTGTAAATACTGAATTGAAAACCATTTCCAAAGAAACAGCTTTTCTTGGCCTTAGTTTACAAAGTTATATAAAATAGGACAAAAAGGAAAGAAGAAAAGATGCTTTCTTTTTTGCTAAGGGACGGTGGGGGATCGAGCAGCTTGTTCAGAAATCCCTCTTCACATGTGTGATTTAAATAGAAGTGTGCGCATTGGCAGCGCATTCAATGGACTGGCAGCTAACGCACCAGAGTCCTTGGTCTGCAAAAATCCCAAGTTGTTCATGAACCCTCATCCCCCCTCCTCCTCACTGGTGGATGGTCTCGCATGAAATGGCAGACAGCCATTGAGAGTTGCATTTAAATCCCTGAGGTTTCTGCCGCCATTTTTATTCTGTTGATCTGATGGAGAGGAAGGAGTGGAAGGAGAGGAGGACAACCACTATCTAATTGCAATCATAATATGTCATTGCCCCCTCAGCTTTGAATGACACTAAGAACAAAAAGGCAGTTATGTTTGTCGAAACGCGCTTGATCTAATGCTTTTATTATTGAATAGCAAGAAAGGAGAGAAGAAAAAGGGAAAAAAGTCCTTTTATTGCTACTTCAGTGATTAAATAAAAAATAAAGTACATGGTTGAATACGACGTTGAGCCTTAAGATGATTTTTTTGACACTGATGAGCCAAAGAATTATGGCCACCTGCCTATTTGGCCGTTTATCCTCCGCGTGCCGCTGAAACAGCACCAGCTCGCCAAGGCACGGACTCTACAAGCCCCCTGAGAGTGTCCTGGGGAATCTGGCACCAAGAAATTAGAAGTTTGCAGCAGATTCTTCAAGTTCTGTAAGTTGCAAAGTGGAGCCGCTGTGAATCGAACTTGTTGGTCCAGCACATCCCACAGATGCTCAATCAGAATGAGATCTGGGGAATTTGGAGGCCAAGGCAACGCATTAAACTCCTCATCACGTTCCTCAAACCATTCCTGAACTCTGTGTGCAGTGTTGCATGGCATATTATCATGCTGAAAGAGACCACAGCCATCAGGGAATATCATTGCCATGAAGGGGTGTGCCTGGTCTGCAGCGATGTTTAGGTATGTGGCACGTGTCAAATTGACATCACCAGAACATTGCAGGGAGTATCAAACTTCCTCCATTGATTGTTTGCAATACGAATACATGTCTCAGGTTCATGTAATTTTCATGTAGCACGCTATATGTGCCAAAGCATACATATTTAGTACAGAAAACAGGGTGGTCATCACCGTAATCAGTTTTCAGTTTTCATTTCAGAAGGTCTGGACAGGTTTGGATTGTTCGGGTTTGATGGTAATCTCAGCCCAGCATTCCTCATTGTCATACAGTGTGGAAAACAGGGTCATGTACACTGTCAAGAATCCCATTACAGACCATTGTGCTTCTTTCTCATCCTCTCCTGCATCCGCCTCCTTTCATTCTTCCTCTATTTCTCTCTCTGATGTAGTCATCCAGTGTCTCAAAGCACAGGTGAGCAACAGAGTACGCACCCAGTTGTGCCAGTGAACCATGATGAGCAATGGCCACACCCAGTCACCTGGAAATGTATGCTGGTGCAGTCATCTATAGTTGTGACTGTCAGAGGACCAGAGAATGGAGTCAGTGGCTTTCAGAAATCCTCTCCTCCCTTTCCTGTTTCTGTCCAGTTGGTTATCCACTTGTCTTTGTCAAATGAAAAGGTGCAACTGTCCCGTTGCCTACTCAAGAATCTCTAAATCATCTTCACCGCAATGAACTGTCTTTTTACTCAACCTACTTATTCTCTGCAGTAAATCATTAAGTGCCACTATTTACAACCGTTTTTGAAAGCAAGACTACTATGCTTGGGGGGAATTCAAGGGACTAAAAATAATCATTAAAGATTTTCTAATAGCAAACACCAAGTTCCCCCATGAGTCCTAAAGGCCACCCCTTCCACAATGTTGCGTGATTTGAAGCAAGTTCCTTGACCTGCAGTGACAATTCAAAAAACATGCGTGAATAACATTTTTAATAATACTTAGACCAGGAAATGACAACATGGTTGTTAGTAAAAATTACCACACTTCATACTGAAAACACTGTGACCAGCTACAATAACCCCATGTACACATTCAGATAATCTGTGCTATCGCTTACAAAAAAGAGGGTTAGTGTGCTAATAGCACAACTTGCACACGAACACGGATATTTTGAGTGATATACATTTCAAGCAACATTCCCAGGTATAGAGAGAACAGTCATATTATTTCACTTTAGACGATGGAAAAAATTGAACAAGACAACATTGGGGCTTAATTGAATGGATGCCAACAGTGTGTACAGAGGTCATGTTTTACATTTGTAATGCTGGAGGAGGGGTCTCGACCACTGTGAAACATCCCCTTAGGACCAATGGCAGGATGTTCAATGACAAAACAAGTCTCCATAATTGATATTTTTGTCTTGTCTACCAAACTGAATTTAAGGCCATCCTTGGCAATTTCACTTTTCTCGCAGTATGATGAATTAGAATATGATATACAATGAGCACAAACTATTGCCAAGACCAGTCCTTGAAGCCAGAGTGGAGGCTAGAAAATAGCATTATGTAGATGAACATGCCAAGAATGCTGTTTAATTTGGGATACATTTAGATAATGTTGGAACAAATAATACAAATATGGACAAGGCATGCTTTAAAAAAGCTATTGGAACCCATTTGCATTACATTAAAATTGCTTGATAACTCAAGCAGCGCTAAAACGACTCTTTAACAGTCTGCTCTGCAAACAGGGAACATCCGGAAAGGGTTGGCGAGAGGGAGGACACTTTAGTTCAGTTTAAATTTTGATTCACACTCACACATCCAACATAATGCATTTTCTAAATGTTTGTGACAGCAACTGCATAGAGAAGTGTATTGTTGGAATTTTCGGGGAAAAGCATCCATTTATTTCGCCAGATAAACACAAAAAGACAGCTTAAAATATTGAATTAGGTGTTCGGGTATGTTTAGGAAAGAAAGATGAATTGTGGAGTACTTTGAAGTTCGGACTACTCATAGTACAGCAGACAATCCATTTAGCTCCATCCAGCCAACCAGCTGCCCCCGGACTGAGTTCAAGAAAGAATCCTCTTGATGGATGGCTTGGGTAAATGAAATCTTGGCCCAAAAGGAAAAAAAATGCCATACCCCTAAATGACAGACAGATCCTAAACATCTCATGCTTTGGTGAGAAACGCATTAAGGATCAGTCAACGTGAGTGAAGAGCTTCCCTCCCCCTACAGGAACATTGCAAAGTGGCCTCCTCGTTCTGGAGAAATGACAAGCGTGGAATATCACACGCCAGTTAAAGCAAACGCCTTGGGGCTTGGAAGAGTGACATTTAATACCCATCAATGAGAAGGATATAAAGCCGAAGCTGAATTGTTCACCCAGTCACGTGACTTCAGAAGGTCCCTCCACTCTCCACAGTGAGCTATTAAGATGGATAGGACCAGTGCAGACACGTTCAAAGCCTTAACAGAATCACTGGCAGATGGAAATTATTGCTGGAACGGAGTGACTGTCATGGTGTCAAACATTTGGAATTGTTGTGTTTAATACACTTCAATTAGTTTCATAACATTCATTACCTTAAGCCTGTCTTTCCCAATTTAGGTGTCGCAGGGCACCTGGAAAATGTAAAATTCTGAGTGTGTGTAGGTAAAAAGCATTACATTTATGTATAAAGCATTTCTAGAAATGATATTATGTTGAGGCTCATAAATAGTAGACAGAGCAAAGTGAGTGCAGCTACAAGTATGTATGTAGAGTCCGGGGCCAATACAAACACAGCTCCCCTCATCGACCTCTCCAGCAGCTCAGCGCTATGGTCGTTCTATCCCTCAAACTAAGGGATGTTTTAAACTGGCACGAAGAGGCCCTGAGCAAGGTAATCAACTTTGCACATGTGCACGTAAATCGTAGTGGGAAAATTGGAAACACAGTTCGGTACAAAAAAATTCAAACGCCCTCAGCAAACTGGACTTTTCCTGTTGTTGAGGGAAATGAATAGGGTGCCCGTGGCACCTGTTATGCTGGTGGACGCTAACAAGGCAACACAGGGCAACGCAAGGTTGAACAGGGGAGAAGCCAGCCTTCAGAACTGTTGTATTATTGCTAAGACCAAGCCTGATCACCCAGTAAAACGTGTGCCGCTGTAGAAACCGCAGAAACTATTGTCCCATTCCAAGCAGCATGTACTGGTGCCTCAGAGGGTGGATTCTAGCTCACTGCTCTTTAGGCAAAAACTATCCCATGAAACAGGTTTGTATCTCCATAACGCTGTTTCCAAAAACGTTGGGAGGCTGGCTAAAATGCCAATATAAACAGAATGCAATGATGTGCAAATAATGAAATGCCTGTATTTAATTGAAAATAAGGAGAAGACAACAATTCAAATGTAAGATCAGAAAAAGGTTATTGCTTATGGAAAAATACATGTCCATATTGAATTTGATGCTAGCAACACGTTTCAAAATAGTTGGGGCAGGGGAGTGTCTATTTATGTGTCGCTCCTAATCTTTAAAAAATACTCGTTTGAGAACTGAGGAGACCAGTTGCTGTAGTTTTGAAGGTGAAACGTTTTCTCATTTCTGCTTAATATAGGATTTCAGCTGCTCAACCGTTCGGGGTCTAGTTTGTCATATTTTCCGTTATATAATCCACTAAATGTTTTCAAGGGGTGACTGGTCTGAACTGCAGGAAGGCCAGTTTAACACATGGACTCCTACTATGCACCATGCAGTTGTAATTCGTGCAGAATGTGATTTGGCACTGTCTTGCTGAAATAAGCAAGACCTTCCCTAAAAAATATGTTTTCTGGAAGGCAGCATATGTTGCTCCAAAATCTGTATATATTGTTAAGCATTAATGGTGCCTTCACAGATGTGCAAGTCAACCATGCCATGTGCACTAATGCACCCACATACCACCATGGATGCTAGCTTTTGAATTGTTCGCTGATAACAAGCCGGATGGTCCCTCGCCTCTTTAGCCTGGAGGACATGGTGTCCATGATTCCAAAAATGTATTTCAAATTGTGATTCATCAAACCTCAGGACAGTTTTTTCGCCGCTTAGGTCCATCTTAAATTACTTCAGGCCCTGAGAAGGCGGTGGACATTTCTGGATCTTGTTTTTATATTGTATGGTTTCTTCTTTGCATGGTAGAGTGGTAGAGATGCACTGGGTTCACAGACAATGGATTTCAAAGTGTTCCTGAGCCCATGCATTGATGTCCACTATTAAATTGTGTCTGTTTTCAATGCAATGCCGTCTGAGGGCCCAAACATCACGGTATTGGTTTTCGGCCTTGTCCGTCACATACCGAAATATCATCAGATTCTCTGAATCCTTTAAAGATTTTATGTACCACATATTATGAGATCCCCATACTCTTTGCAATTTTTTGGGGAAAAACGTTATTCAAATTTGTTTGCAGTATTTGCTCGTGCAGTCTTTCAGGGAGAGGTGAAACCATACCTGTCTTTACTTCTAAAAGAGTAATCTTCTCTGGGATGCTCTTTTTATACCCAGTCATATTACTGACCTGTTGCCAATTGATCTAATTGGTTGTGTGATGTTCCACCAGATTATTTTCTTGGCATCAAATTTAAAGTGGGCATATATCTTTCAAGGGAAAATCAATATTTTCAGTTTCAGTGTTTGATTTGCTGTCTTTGTGCAATTTACTATTGATTTGTTGTGTTAAAATGATTTGCAAATTTTTGTTTTCTGTTTATATTTTCATCTAACTCTGCATCCCAACTTTTTTGGAAACAGGGCTGTACACTTGATGATAAAAAAACATAAAAATTACAAAAGGTTCAAAAGAATTACTGAATATTGGCTTTTAAGACAAGCATCTTGGATATGCTGCTCAGGTACTGATTCCAGTTGATGTCAAGCTTTGTAAGCTGCTTGGGGAGATGTCTACTATTATTGTCTAACTAAAACTGTAATGCAAATTTGACATCATAGCACCGTAGACCAGACATACTGCCTTCACGATTCGCATGCATTTTCTATCATTTGGAAGCAATCAATAAGACTGACAAGATTCACCAAGACTAATTCCTGTTTTGCTGATGTACCACCATGAAACAATGCCTTAGAAATCCTCCTGTGAGGGAATAACCAATAATGAAACCCCGTAGGCTTCAATAAGTTGTTTGGGCAAGGGCGGCTTGGTGTAGAATGATGGGAAATAATTAGACTTGGATTACAAAAAAATATAACTATCTGAGAACGGACAAGATGGTCACTTGGTGAAAATAATTGAAATTGGGGCTGAGTGAAATTCACAAGGGAAAATAATAAATGAAATGCAAAATAGAATTGCATTAGCTGCAGGGCAGAACATCAATCGCCTTAGACTATAATTTGATAAGTCACTAATTAAGTTACTGTCCAACATATTGGAGCCCGGTTCTCACTGCTGAGACGCTAGAGAGTTTGTTGAAGCTTATATAGGACTAAGGAGCTCTCTCCCTTTCTTCATGTGGCATATCGATAAGACAACCATCACACAGAGTTACACAGTAGCAGTCTGGACTGCTCTTTACCCGTGGATGCAGGCTGTGCCAGTGGGAAGAAAGGACACAGTAAGAGGCCATTAGGACCAGCAGTTGAAGACAGTGGCTTAATGAGCCCAGCGATATGTAAATGTAACATGGATTATTGGCTGACATAACATAATTCAGCTGCCTTGTGTAATGATGGGTTGAAACCAGTCGAAACCGAAATTCTACCCATCCGTATGTGTTTGAGCACACACACCCCTCCCCCCCTCGGTTGGGATCACTCCTATATTTTGTCCAAAGATGAAACGAGTGTCCTTCCTTCCAGAGGGGAGTATGTTGAGCATCTTTTCACGCTTCCAATTTACCGGTGTACAGCCCGCCAAAGATGACCACAGGTGTGCAATCAGACAGCTTTTCTCAGCTGATTGAGATGGACAATGGGCTGTCAAGGAGGCCCATGATCAGACAACTGTATCTGCCCAAACGAACACCATGTCTTTAGGGCGTGAAATCTGGTGTACATGTGTAATACAAAAACCTGTTTTGATAGAGGTTGGTATGTGTTTATGTGGATGTAAACGTCAGCTAGATGGTTCCTTTCAGCGTGTCAGAAGACCCGGGTACCACAGGCTGCAAAAACCCAGAAACATGACAAGCATTTTGGGTTGACAACTTTCCAGTGCACTGTCCTCACAAAGCATGTGTTATTCAAATTGTAACTTGCAATATTGTTCAACTCTGTAAAAATCCCCAAACAAACTAATCATCTTGAGAGTGAAACATCCCAAAAAACATTTCAAATATGATATTCATTGAAATATTGTAACATATTATTTACTAATAGATTCCATAATGGAGTTCCAGATATTGGTATTTGAGCAGAAAGTAAAATGTTATCCATAAATACTCTAGGAATCTGTCAAGGTCCCTAATACAGGGTTGTCTCTTTAACGGCATCCTCCAATGAAACTCCTAATACAGGGTTGGCTCTTTACTGGCATTCTCCAATCACACTCCCAATACAGGGTTGGTTGTTTGGACATGTGCCCTCCTATTTTTCCTCTCCATCTTTATTCTTGATTAACAATCAATTCTGAAGGTATGGGGGGTTTTCTTCATGTGTGGCTGGTGTGTGGCTCTAATGTTCACAGAGATCTTCTTCTCGTGTGGCTGGTGTGTGGCTCTAATGTTTACAGAGATCATCTTCACGTGTGGCTGGTGTGTGGCTTTAATGTTCACAGAGGACTTCTTCACGTGTGGCTGGTGTGTGGCTTTAATGTTCACAGAGATCTTCTTCACGTGTGGCTGATGTGTGGCTTTAACGTTCACAGAGAACTTCTTCACGTGTGGCTGGTGTGGGGCTTTAATGTTCACAGAGAACTTCTTCACGTGTGGCTGGTGTGTGGCTTTAATGTTCACAGAGATCTTCTTCACGTGTGGCTGGTGTGTGGCTTTAATGTTCACAGAGATCTTCTTCACGTGTGGCTGGTGTGTGGCTTTAATGTTCACTGAGATCTTCTTCACCTGTGGCGGGGGTGTGGCTCTTTGGTTATTTTCTGAATACTTAATCCTGACATTCCATTATGGGCCTCCTCTCAGAAGCACTCTTTGACAATAAAGTACCCCGCCTCAGCCGTTAACACCTTCCAATTAAACTCTTACATTTGTTGTCTCTGAGGTGACACATTCAAGTGAATTATGTGCTGGACAAGGGAATGGGGGGGTAGGGGCTTCACAACGATCAACTGCACCTGTGCTGCAAGAAAAAGCCCCCCATTGTTTAGGTGTTGAGAGTGATTCATGGCCTTAAATCTCTCAAGGCCACAAGTTTCTAATAAAGGGTTGCCGTGTGGCGTTCTCTGTCTCTGTCACATTAAAAGTAAATAAGACTAATGGCGGAGCGCAGCAAGGCTCTGGAGAGGGATAGAGCGCTAGTGGCTTGACTGAGGGGAGATATGTGAGTGCCTGCTAACTACCTCCCACCTGAACACCCATTGTTTTATATTTTAAAGAAAAATCCATAGTTGCCTGTATCGCGAAATGACATCCGTCAGCTGAAATAACAATAGATATAATTGAGTCCGCAATGCGAGATGAAAAAAACGGCTGTGAATTCCACAGTGATAGCGTGCTGTGCGTACAGTATTCCCAAGTGGTTTAAATCATGTCCATATATATCCCACCGGTATACAACATATGCTTCAGGGTGGAATCACAACATGGCCGGAACCGAGAACAAACATGACGAGTAAACATCTCGTGAAAGATGAAACCATTAAACTCAACAAACTCATTGAGAGGGAAGGAGCATCTACGCTTATCCCTCCATGGTGTACTCATTGGAATTTGTCCGCCTCGACTCTTTCGATTTCTCGCGTAATAACTTGAATCTGTCTCTTATCGGTGATAGTTTACAACGGAGGGTTACACAGTTCGTCTCAACCCAGTGGTTTGTGGTAATTGTATGAATTTAAATAGAGGATAGCGTTTCATCTCTTGGGCAATGACGATATCTGGTTTTTTTCTGCCGTCAATGTCTCAACTCTGTCGACCTCGCCCACTACCTAACTTAGTCTCAGTCTCTCTCCCTTGCAGGCAACCTGACCATTTTGCAGTAGTTCTCCCTGGGAGCAACATATGGGCAGACAGTTTGCTGAATACAAAAAAAGGGTTTTGGTCTCTGTTGAGAAGGGATTATTCGGGCCATTCAGGGCTAGATTGCCGGAGACTGCATTGACCATTGGTAACGTTCCAGGTTTCCAAACTTTAAGTGGAAGTTGTAAAACATACTGTTTCTTCCGCTTTAAAACTACTTGGAGACAGTTTCTTTCAAACATTACCTTGAGACTGAAAACATAATTTGCCCAATTTGTATTACCTCTGGTGACAGCAATGGCTTTGGAACGATTAACACTGCAATACAATAGATCATGCTAATAAAAATGTCACCAATGCTTAAACTTTCTGCAATCATCCTGTTTACGTTTTATAAAACATGTATTTTTTGTGGGTTAAAGCCATGTTCTTCAAAATAACTAGAAAAAAACTACAAAGAAGGCGAGGGGTTTATATGTGAACTCCACATTTTGTGAATGTCTAGAAAGAAAGGCAACTACCATTTGCTGCATTTCAATGATCAGGTACAAATGGTGGTTCTTTGGTTAAGATTGATGTCTTCTATTTGGTCTATGCAGAGCGAGAACCACTGAAGGGATATGTAAAGTGGGACTTAAAAGAGAAAATGTCCTCTGCATTTTATTCCCACTAGAGATGCTGCTTCTTCACCTTACAGTCATGGGACACGTTCACATTTAGACATGATGTGACATGATGCTTTTATTTCTGGCACACTGGTCAGTCTCCAAAGGAACACGAACATGTGATTAATTTTAGACAAAGTTTCAAAGCGACAACTTTAGTCTCTTGAAAATAATTTATTGCTAATGTGTGCCACTTCTCAGAGTGAGTGTCTTCATCAGAGCACTATTTTTAACAACAGATGGAATTAGATCCATCCTCTGGATCTGCAACCATCCAAGGTCAAACTGACAGGTTTGGGCCATCTCTCTGTTGTTAAGCAGCAAGTTTCATCTATGAACCAACTCCATCTACTTCCTCAGGTAGTTGGCTCAGGCCCTCTCATTAGGGATCTATTTTAAGAGCAAACTGAGCCTAAGTGCAACGTCCCACCACACTTGGTTGTAAAACAACTCTGGTACTTAAATCCAGAGGTCATACATCCATATCAGGCTAGTATGACCACACCTGTACAACAAGGTCTGGGGAATGACTTTGACAACGGCGAAGATGTGTCTATAATTACCATTTAGACAATGTATTGTTGCTCAAAGTCAAGGTGTTCCTAAGTTAGTTATCTATGTATTCTCAGATTTCTTAGCAGTAGTCAACAAGACTGGAGTGGAAATGCCGGGACAGCGCCGGCAATGATTCTTAAAATAGAACGAATCCATAGCGCACTTTGATGCATGACTCTCAAAGGCAATTTCCCCAAGACAAAAAGGTAGCTGGCACGCAATGACTTTCACAAACTGTACAGAGTGGAGAAAACCTGTGCTCGCCATCTCTCAAAGGCATGGACGTGCCTTTCTGTGCCATATCGATGAATTAAATCAAAGTCAAAGTGAACAGTCGGAGATGTCATAGATTTTGTTCACCGACACAATGCTGTCGCCGCGCATGAGGTTAATTAAACCGGCCACCCTAAGTGAAGTGCTGTGTTCTTGGCGGAGTTGGATCACATAGTCGCCACGTTGGTAATTACCGTGACGGGCAGTTAAGGAGAGGATGCCTTCCATGGTACTGCAGCCTTCTAAACACACACAGACAGCGCAGCGCAGGTGGGCAGAAGGTGCGGCCCGGAATACATCGGACTGTTTCGGATTCAAATGAAAGGCAAACATTGCAGGTAACCGTGTTGACCGAGGCTGATCTGTTGAAGCTTTTCCCCAGCCCCGTTACAGCGGCAGACTTTGAGGACTTGAGCTAGCAGATATAATCCACAGCAAGCAGACCTGTCCCAGGAAGATAAGCATCAATTTCAGCACAGTGCCAGGTGTCTAAACTGGATGGCATATTTCATGTTGTATTCAATTTCAGCTCTGGTAATCTGATAATTCTTTCCCCTCATTGTGGGTTTCACCAATAAAGAAATTTCACCCCCAGAAAAAGTAAACGTAAAGATTCCTAATTTGCAGTTCATCAATACAGCCTACACAGAGATAATGGATGTTATGAATATTATCACAGCTGAGAACAATACAAACAGCCCACTGACCTAGTTAGCTGACGGTAATGTAATGTCACATGAAAACAGATGCACATTTTTATTATTGTGAATTCTGCAACCTCTGGAATGCTCTTCACTTTGATGTAGAAACTGTATTATTCGAAGTAAAACATGAAAGGTAAACAACATAGGGAAGCCCAATCCTTAGGATTCAGCTTCATCATGATACCTGCATTACCTCCCTATGACCTGGATAAGCACTAAAAACTGCTACTGCAAACATTTTGCAACAGAATATAATCAGATCAGGGCCAGGACGTCTCCACTATGGCTCAAAGTCTTAGCATCTCAGCACAACCTCTCCCGACCTTCTCTTCATTGAATGAGCGAGAGAGAGATGCTCATGGTCTTGTTAAAAGGGTTATCGGTGGTGCAACGAACACTGCACTCATCTTACTAATCAGGGAAAATCTTGATGTGGCCCTACCAGCCGATAAGAGAACTCAATCTAGCTCATCCAAAGCGATGAGCAGGGACATTGGCAGAGCTGTTATTGATGTGGCTGTGCGAGCGAGAGAACAAGAATGAAGTTTGGAGCCTCCGTTGATTGTTATATTGAATAGAAAATAAGAGCCTGGCTGCAAGATACTGCATGGTTCTCCTTCAACAAGCAGTGTGCCTCTTACACTGGGCTTGCGATTTTTCTGAAAGTTGTGTTCACTGGCTTCATGTTACCCTGGCCTGGTGTGATTTCTGACATCTCAATCCAGGTCACAAATGGAACAACAAAGCACAAAAGTCTTACAGTGGCTGAACAGTTATTGTCGGGCAGAGATTATGGTGTCTTTTAACAGTAGCTCTCGAAAAATAACACACCTATCTGTGTTTGAAACTTGTTCTCTGATGGCAACTTTGATGTTATCTAAATGGATGTATGATCCCTTTGGTATCAGTTCTAGGTGAGTTCTCAAGTAATGAAGAAAACACTTTCTGCTGTCCCTCATGCCAATATAAGACGGGGAGAATTCAGTCAAAGGCATGGAATGAGTGTGGAAGCATTCTATTGGACTGGGTTGAATATTCCAAGCAACTGCCAAAATAAACAATTGTTATGTTTACTGTATAGCCATTCCTATCCATTGGAATGTATTTGGTCTCTAATTTGGAATTGACTGGATGACCTATGGGTGCCCCTATACATGCAGAATGTGCACCACCACTAAGAAAAACAACATTTTGATCTTTTTTTCTACACAAGCTATCAAGCTGTGAGAACAGAGCTCCTCATGTACTCCAGCCTACCTAGCCCACACACAATGGCAAACACAAAATTAACACAATTAACACAAAATGGTGATGTCAAATGATGTAGCCAATTTAGCACAATGCTAAAAACTCAAAAGTATTTTTTACTAAGTATATGGACATTTGTTTACATACATTTTCTACAAATTATTCCCTAGAATCTCTAGAACATATTTTGCAGGTTACTAATTTGGTCACTATTTACTGTTAGGTTCTGTATTTGTTCGATTTAGATTTAGCTTTTGTTTTTGAACGTGTCCTGCTCTGTTTGACTTTTTTCCATTGAACAAAGCTTGTCCATTGTATTATTGTTTACACCTGTGCCTTGTTTGCCTCCTCGTTGTGTCCCTATTTAAGTTCCTCCTGCCCCTGTTTCTTGTTGGTCTGTGTTGCTGTTGCCTGTTCATTGTTCCTGCTGTTTTGAGACTTCTGTGTTTCAACCGAGGCTGTTTATTAAAATACCTTTTCATTCAAGCAACATCTGTGTCCTTCTACCCCTGCCGCACTGTGACATTAATGTCATCTAGAGGCACTGTTAGTTGAAATATTAACCATACTGTGCAGTATCTAACCACACCCTGCTTCCTTTAAGTACTGAAGAGTTTCTTATCCGCATAAGCGATGTTCACTATACCTGTATTCTGTATATCTCTCTGTTTGCAAACAATAAACTGTTATTGTGTAATAGAGATTTGCCTCAGCCTGGCGTACCGCTCATATAATGAATGGACTGTTGAATTACCAACACAATACCTGAGAGAAATAGATTTCCTTTCTAATTTGGATTTCTATGGTGGTGTCTTCTCACTCATTTACTCTCCACGTTTCATAGCGAGCATACCTGTATTACAACAAAATAATGCCTCTCTGAAGATGCAGACTGATTTAATCCCCAGGAAAAGCCCATTTTCATGAGTTCTGGTCTGGTCTTTGGTTATTCAACTTTTGATTTCAGCTGGATTAAGATGTTATGAAATGACTCTTCTCAGGTTGCTTCTTATATATGGTTGTATCGCAATGCCTAGGGCCAGAAGTTCCTTCTCTGATTCGTGTTTTATTTATTTTTTTACCTTGTGTTGCTTTCAAGTAATGCCTTGTAATTGCCTTGTTTAATGTAATCAATCTTTTTACGAAGTTACTCGCTTTGAAATTCTCTTTGATATAAGGCAGTCACTCAAAATATTTCATCTTGGGAGTTAGATAACATTTTAACACGCTGTGCTTGTTTTAACAAGCTTTTTAATTCCTTTGCAAGGTTTTATATAGGACAGGACATAGATTAACATTATCTATACATAAATCTAACCCAATACGTGATTGAAAACATTGCACAGTATACCTTTGCTCAGCTCATTTGTCTTTTCCAAAGTGAAAGTCATATACAGGAAATTTCATTCTTCTCTCCCCTTTATGACTAACCTTTCTCAGCTGGCAATACACACAAAAAGAAGATCAATATTACTTTAATACGGGCCAACTGGAATTCCAAAAACAACAAAGCAGAAATCCAGCCACTGGCTTTGTAAGCTAGAGAGGAACATTTTTGTTCTAACAATGCTCTGGAGATATTCTGAGTTTGTTCAAAACTTCATTTTATGGACGCTGAAATAAAGCAATCCGATATTTTTGGTTAAAATAATGTAATGTGGCAGATATATTCTTCAAGAATAAATGGCTTTATTTCACTTATTTAGAAGTCAAAAAATAGATGCAGCACCACTGCTGCATTTCCCTTTTAACCAATACAACCACATACCTGAAATGACAAGAGACAGATACGCAGTGACAGAGGGTGTTTGAGCCCCATTGATTTGATGTAACATATGGGCCGGTTCGTATGCATATAAACAAATAAGGAGTGTTTTAAAGATTTATTTATAAATACTTTATAAGTCTTGGCAGAGAGGGACGGCCAGCTTTAATGAAACTGTCAAGGGCATTGAGACCCCTGATGAGATTTCCCAACGCAACATTAACAGCAGCCCTCAACCGGTGCTCGTGCCAAATATAATTAAGCTAGCATTACCAAGCTCTGAGTCCCCTCTGGACCCATTCGCCTTCTCTTCCTATCCTTTGCTCTATACTGCAGTGAATTAGGTGAAGATACTCCAAACACTCTCTATTCATTAGTTCTCAAATGTCTCCTCTGAAGTGTAGTTTTCCTCAGAATAAACATGAGGAAATACCATCAAATGCCATCCGGGGGAACATGGGAGAAAAATGTCTGTGGGTGTAGCAGAATGTTTGTGTCAAGTCGGGGAAACAGTCGGACGTGCTGATAAAACGAATCGAACCCCGCCAACCGACCGCAAGATGGCGTCTCCCTAAACACTCCATTACACTCAGCGACGTTTGTTTATGGAAGAGACAAGTGGATCAAACAAAAAGAGGTGCCAATTTGCATGACGCTCCCCAAGCGGTCTTCTGCATTGGTTTCCTTTCACAGTAACTCCTCTGCACAATCCAGCTTACTCAGCGGATCCATCACAATGCTTACCTTTCACACAGACAATAGCAGCGGAACACAGTCTCTTGTAAGGCCTCAGACACCAGTTACAACAAACATGGACTTCTATTGATTCAGTACGACAGGTCCCCTTTGAGTCTGATTTTAAAGATCTATGCACGTCCAGAAAATGCATGCAAGCCTTGTATTGATTCCTATACATTATGCACAGAGCATAACCATGGCTTGGATAAAACCTAGATTTTGGCACACAAAAACTCGCTACAGATTAATTGCATTGGCTTAAAAATGTTTAAATTGAAAATGTAAGTTTATCAGAGCGGTAAGCATGGGCTTTGTGAAAGACATTTCGGACACCGCAGTCTTTCAGTCATGTCGGCGCACGATCGAATATCCGTATTAACATTTTCCATTATAACTTTTTTGATTTGACTTTAGCATGACCAGATCAATCAGCCGAAGAAATAGGCCTTCCTTGTGTGACGGAAAACAGAGCAGTCAATACAATCAACACTGGTACAAGCTAACGCATGTCATTTCCAATGTGCACTTTGTAGTGTGAATGAAAAGGGAAAAGCGAATGGGGGGAAAAAAACATTGAAATTAACTTTCTGAAGTTATTTTCTTATTTCACAGGAACATCAAAAACAAAACCTGTTGTAATTTAACGGTAAGCTACCTTCTGTTGTGAAGAATGAAAAATATACATATAAATCTGACACATTTATACTTGGTTCGTTTTTACTATTCACTATATAAAATATAACCAAGTTATTACTGAAGAGATACTGAAGAGATTCTCTATGCCAGTTCCATGTTCTTTTTTCAACAAGGCCAGGTGTGTGTCTGCCAAACTAAATTAATCTGTGTCTCGATTTACTGTCACGTTAAGTGCGGTCATCAATTCAAGCTAATGAATTATGACTAAGTTAAATGAATAAAAAATGTGTGCATATATTTGTGAATCGCAATGTGCCAGAAAAGGAGGCTATTTCCCTCAGTGTTTTAGACAGTACACATCAAGGCATCACATTTCATTTGGTTGGATGAACAACAACAAAACATCTCAATCTTTATCTGCGGCACCCACTGCTCCATCGCTGCTTATCAACATGTTTATGGCTATTTAATAACCTTTTTTAACATTTCTACCAGAGTTTATTTCTACCAAGTAACATGTTTCTTACTATTTTAAAAACGTTTGTTTTTTACTTAAAAGCTTGTTTATTATATCATGTTTGTAACTACTTCATGAACTGTTTATTAAATTATATTTATTACCACTTTATAGGCTGTTACATCATGTTTATTTCTACCCTTTTAATGAGTTCATTGTTTTCTTTTCCTACCAGCCTTTGAGTTGATGTTCTATCGTACTGTATTCAGTGGGGATTCTAGGTCTGGAGATTCTGGAGAAGTCCTCTGTCAAAGCCAAACCTAAAAATAACACCCCGTATTTGCTTTTCTACCACAAGCTGCCTCATTGTTTTGCATATGAATGTTTACCCCAATAAGCTTGTGAGTGTTGCTGCTTTCTGTTTCAGAGATTAATGAAGCTGGCTATGGCTCTGCGCTGAACCAGGTGAGTAATGGCTGCCGAACCAGATCATCCATCAGTTCTAAGAGAATGTTGACACTATGGTCTGTGTGAAGGTGTAAATCCTCACAGCCCTGTGTATGTTAATGTCTAAGCAAACACCAGACCCTGGTGCATAAATATGAATAAAGGATGGCTGCCCGGCCCTAAATGAAGTTACAGGAGTAATGGGGCGGAACCAAGTTGTTTGTCATGTTGTGACATTTAGGAGGGCGACGTACACATGGACAACTTTATCTACTATAACTTTATCTATCGCCTGCTGGGAACTGGAGTGATGAATAAAAACACCAATGGTTCACGATTCATCTACTACTTTTACAAGAAAGATACTGTAGATATGTGCTCAGCAACTGTATTATACTGTAGCTTTTTATAGTTTAGGTCCCTGATCCTATTAGTGTGGTTGTGACCAAACCTAATCAGCCCTTATCATTCTCATGCCATGCTTCACAGGATGTCCTTATGAACCAGGAGTCGCCATATCATGACTCATCACTGCACATTGTTTAACAATACATTTTCAAGCGCAAAAATTGACTTTTAATTCATAATTTATTACAATTT
This sequence comes from Esox niger, assembly GCA_016801105.1. Classification (NCBI taxonomy): domain Eukaryota; kingdom Metazoa; phylum Chordata; class Actinopteri; order Esociformes; family Esocidae; genus Esox; species Esox niger. The sequence continues at coordinate 9,270 of JACXGJ010007282.1, read as the reverse complement.
GGTTCTTAATTTGTTCTAATTAATAACTGATAACAAGCTACTAGCCCACTTGCTGTTCACAACAAGTACCTTTTAAAACAAGACAATGTTCTAACTGCCAGATGAAAGGAAGATGTTTTGGGACTCATCAATCTATTCCCAATTAATTAATAACAGGCACGTCCAATATTGGGTTGTCGTAATAACGAGGTGAGCCAGGTGATGCGTGCAAATGACAAGGGCAAAGTTGCAAGCAAGAGACTCTGGATCAAAGAGTCATCCATTTTACATGGATTCTACTGGGATTCCTCATTAACCCATGTGGATACATACAACTCTAATCTCTTATCCTGCATCCCCAGGGAGCATCATCCCTCCTTAGTGGTGCTCCATAGACTACATAACACATAGCCACCATAGACTACATACACAAAGCCACCATAGACTACATAACACATAGCCACCATAGACTACATAACACAAAGCCACCATAGACTACATACACAAAGCCACCATAGACTACATAACACATAGCCACCATAAACTACATAACACAAAGCCACCATAGACTACATACACAAAGCCACCATAGACTACATAACACAAAGCCACCATAGACTACATACACAAAGCCACCATAGACTACATAACACAAAGCCACCATAGACTACATAACACAAAGCCACCATAGACTACATGCACAAAGCCACCATAGACTACATAACACAAAGCCACCATAGACTACATGCACAAAGCCACCATAGACTACATAAAACATAGCCAGCAAAGACTACAATACGCATAGCCACCATAGACTACCATACGCATATCCACCATAGACTACCATACGCATAGCCACCATAGACTACCATACACATAGCCACCTTCACTCTATATAACAGAAATGCAAGTCTTGAAGACAGAAAATAAATGCTCTTAGAGGGAGACTGCCAAGGTTAATGATACTGAAGAATTAGCCCAATTGATGCATAATTACAATGATGGATGGAATCAAAGAGTAAGGGTGTCAAAATATCATTAGATGTGGCACGTCTCTGGCACATGTTGTCGATGTTGCGATCTTTCAAGACTGACACCACCCATTTAAGTGGTGGGCTCAGTGTGGTGAATCCCACTCTTTCTTCTCTGTTGTGGCTTTCTCTACGTTGACCAGATTCTTATATCAGCTGCTATTTGAATCCCAAATGGATACATTTTGGGGGCAGAATGTAAGGGATGATGTTTATTAAGCAACAAGAACAAAGTATAATTACAACGTCACTGAAGAGGAAATGGGCTGGATTCCATGTCAATGTTGACATACACAGCATCACATATTTAAATGTCCCTCGATTCATGAAACCTGCTTCCTCGCTGTCTTAAACAGAATTATGTAATTCACAATATCTCTTCTCTAATTACCCAGTAAGTCAGTGGTTTTATGTTTGCCCAAAATATTTACGGATATTACTTGAATTAATGACTGGAGTAATTAGGACATCTTATTCCTGCATTCCATGAATAATGTTTAAAAAACATCAATTATGTTTTTTTTTTAAAACATGAATTCTTTTTTTTACAGTCACTATCAAGGCAATGACAGTCTAGTGTAGAAGCTATGAAAAACGGATTGCAATGGGCCCTAGAGAAAATTGTTAAATTAAATAATGCATTGTAATAAAAATGGACAGGATTGAGGCTAACAACTACAGTAGAGTTCCTCTGGCTGGGTCCTTTTTCTCTAAGACACCAATCATATCCTTGACATCGTTCTGTCTATTTCCCTTTCTCACTCTCACGCCAGGGAGCTACATTACCTTCTACACTACCTTATTTTAACAACAGTGCCATCTCTCTTTCCCTGCTCCTGTCTGTCTGTTTGCTCATGCCTGCCTGCCTGTCTGTCTGATCCTTTTCTTAATCCTTTCTTTCCATCAGTCATCCCCCTAAATATAGAACTCTCTCCATAGGTGTCTCCCAAGGATATGTAATTGGATATGTCATCAGCTGGCTAATTTATCCACATGCACAGGGTACTCTGAGGTTTTGATTTCCAAGCCCTGCAAGATGAATTTTCTGCTTGAGACTGTATTCACTCAAATTTGTTTTACAATACAATTTGGACTAAATTGCATAATTGATCACACACAAAAAAATACCAAACAACTTGTTGAAGCTGGAACATGAAAAATCACATTATCATAGAGAATTCCCTCGATTCTCTTGTAGGAAATTGCACAAAACTACCAGAATTGTTTAAAAGTACATCTTCCTCCTAACTAACACAATCCCATTGCCCAGCCTTGAGATCTCGGAGGAAGCTCCTTGCTCTTGGGGCAGATGTTAAAGGGAGTTCGCCATCTGCAGACACATTGATAACGCAATAAGGTGAGTTGAAAGTGGCGGTGCCACACAGTCTCAACACTGAACCTTTGCTGTGTATGTGAAATAAGTAGTAGACTCAACCAGAAAAAGATCTGGCATGTGATAAGTAAGATGCATTGCATCTCCTTGCAAACAAATATGAGTTGTTAGGATGTCTCATGTATGTGAGGACGTTGTGTTGTACGTAACGTCAGCAGGGTGTGTGGTACGTAACGTCAGAAGGTTGTGTGGTACGTAACCTCAGGAGGTTGTGTGGTAGGTAACATCAGGAGGGTGTGTGGTGTGTAATGTCAGGAGGTTGTGTGGTAGTTAACGTCAGGAGGTTGTGTGGTAGGTAATGTCAGGAGGTTGTGTGGTAGGTAATGTCAGGAGGTTGTGTGGTAGGTAACATCAGGAGGGTGTGTGGTGTGTAATGTCAGGAGGTTGTGTGGTAGTTAACGTCAGGAGGTTGTGTGGTAGGTAATGTCAGGAGGTTGTGTGGTAGGTAATGTCAGGAGGTTGTGTGGTAGGTAACGTCAGGAGGTTGTGTGGTAGGTAACGTCAGGACGTTGTGTGGTAGGTAACGTCAGGACGTTGTGTGGTAGGTAACGTCAGGAGGTTGTGTGGTAGGTAACCTCAGGACGTTGTGTGGTTTCCAGGGTACTCTGTGAGGTAGTGACTACAACATTATTAAAGGGGCCAGAAGTCCTTCCTTAATAAGACAAAACGTGGCGCCCGACAAATTACATTTCAATAATAAACGAATTCCTGACTTGATGCAAACACTGTTATTTAATACAATGCACATTTAATAATGAATGCAAAAAACATTAGAAACAGAATGAGCAATGAAAATAGTAGGACATTTAATTAAAAAAACATAATGAGAGGTGCATTCAGTTTTTGGGCAATGTCTTTGATCAAGACATAGGCTGAGTAGAGAAGAGTACTGGAGTAGGGTGTGTCTTGAGGCCTTGATATGTTTTTCAGTTTGAGTTTTCCTTGGGTTATGGGCTTTGTCCACCTTTTGTTGGCTCCTTCTTCCATTGAAGAACATCAAATGGTTAAATGAGTGATCTGTTAGCCTCAAGTCTCCTGGCAGATTACCTGATAAACATTTGGTTCCTACCACAAGTTTTGTACGGAGCAGTTACTTCTACGCATGCTACGCCTGATACCCTATGGGTGATTTCCTCCAAAAGCAATTGAATGCACAAGTCTAGGTCATGTGATTGGCCCGGTGAACATGGGCAGGATCCTTACCCCTTTGGAGAAAGCTTGAGCTTCATGTTCCCAGGTGGAGAAGAGGCAGATTATGTCAAGAGTGTATGATGTGACCAAAATAAAAATATTTACATCTACCAAGTCCGAATGTGTGTATGTGTTGTGCCTAAGAACAGTCCATATATGATCATATAACACACCCCTTGTGTCGTTTCTGCTTTAACAGTAGTAGCTAAACTCTTCCTTTTGAGTTGCTTTGCAAGAAAGTGCCCCCCTGCCCCCCCACCCCACTGCTGGGGTACTTCAGTGTGGAAAGAGCAATGTTTGTTTCTTGACGGCAAAGAACAAGCTCCAGGTTTACCAGCAGACTTGTGACAAGAACAAATGGAATGGATGTGTCAGAGTTCTTTTGTTCTACGAAGAGCTGGAGGAGGTCCTCAGAAAATTACGTTTTCATGCCATCTCAAGGACAGGATGACTGAGGAAGGTCAAGAAAATGACAAGTAGGCTTCATTCATTGTTCGGTCTGGTGAAGCTAATCTTAGCTAAATATACAGGGCTAGTCAAGTTGCTTTTTAAAATCCCAAACCGGTTTACGCTTGTTTGTCAGTACCAATGTAAATTGAAACATTATGTTATCTCTAATGTAAAAAAGGCCATATCTCTGTTATTTCTTTTATTTGCGTATTTCTTTAAGGCTCGTAGACAAATTGCTCACTGATGAATCTTAGTCAATGCAAAATATTTTCAAGAGTGTTCAGCTTATGACATTAAAACCAACATTCACTACATGTCCTTAGGACATTTCCTGTTTACTGGGTATTTCCCCCAAAAAATCCCAATTGCCTGCCAACCAACATCAAGATGTGTCAAGTGGGTAAGTAGGCCTACAGTACATTTAGACAGATCCCTAGAGAATAACTTACGTCCAGCCTTCCACAAAAGGTAACTTTCCATTTAAGTCAAAGAGAAGTTTAACCTTTTGTAGGGTCTTGTTCCTAGACAGGTTTTTCCTTCCTTACTCTAAACAGGACGTTGACATATTTTAAGGGGTTGTATTTTCTGGAAAGTCACCACGCGTGGAACTGTATCACTTGAAGGTTTCACAGAGTACAATTTATCATCTCATCTGTTGTTTACAAGGCAGGTCCCACACCGACTCATAAAACCACACTGCAGACTACAGGTCAAAGTCAGCAATTTTGTAAGTAAAATAGAGGTTGAGAGAGTGTCACGTTTTCTGCCAACCTGCACCTTTCCTGTCCATTTTGTTCTCAAGTAATAAAAAGTTTATACCACACTTTGCGTGTTGACCACCATGAGTGCTTATGCTGCAGCTTGTTAATTAACCACTCAATATAGCATATTAACCATATAGTGACCTCCAGAATGAGTGCCCCCCTTGGTAAAGAACAAAACAGGCTATGATTTTTTTTATTGTTGTTTATCAGCTTAGTCTTACACTCAAATAATGAAAAAATCTAACCCTTTTAATTTAGGTATTTTTCTCAAAGAAGTGTGTAAAGATTATTGGCAGCCCTGCATTAGAGCACGGGCTTGATTACGTTGTGTCAGAGAGAGTAAAGAGCTATATACACACGTCAAGGTTTGCATAATCATTTCCATAGCATTTGAATGTACACTGGCATGTTTGAGACATTCCATGCAGGATTGCGGAAGTCAGTCGAGGAAAAATCAAGCAAAATGTATTTGTACCGCACGGAAACCTGATACAAATCCACGCTATCTCGACCTGTCAATACCTGCAAGTTTGCACAGCAAAATAATCCAGCGTCTCTAGTCTTCCTTGATACGTTACAGAAAATGAATTGTAATGTAAATAAGCCCTTTGTGCACCCTCCCCAGTCCAAAATAACAGCACTGTCTTTTCCTGTAATGTTTGATGCTGTGAGAGAACACAAATAAGGAATCGGAGACCATTTATCCATGAAGAATCATTCTAAAGCCTTCAGAGTTACTCTCTGGTGGACTCTTCACTTCACTCAATGGAGTTTAAGTCAGGGGACTGGGACAGCCATGGCAAAACATGATTATTTTAAAGAAAAAAATACTTTGGATTGCACTGTTAATTTACAACCCCGTTTCCAAAAAAGGTTGGTCACTGTGCAACATGCTTATAAAAACAGAATGCAATTATGTTTTAGGCCAGGTGTCTGAATAAACACCAAATGCTGATGTAAACTGTATTGATATTAGTTATGCCAGGTTACATGAAAACATGCATCTATGTCAGATGCGATCTTGGGAAAATGGACGATTAGTTTACCTTGTTGTGTCTCACAGTATTTATGCGACCTAGTGGAGCCAAAGCCAGGGCCATTGCCTGACCCTTTCTCCCTGTTATGTCATTAGCCTGCGTTTCAGAGTCTGTGATGATTGCCGAATATGATCTACTCCTTGATAATTCATCTTAAACAGAGTTGTCAGTTGGCTGTGCCTCTCTGACCTGCCAGGGTCATGCACCAATTATTTATAAAGCATCCAGGCCGCCTCATCCTGTAGTGGAATTAAATCACCATACAGTGTAATTAACATTCTACTGGCAGAGAGACGGCCCGACATGATAAATTATACACTTTGATGCATGGTTTTATTACAGGTACACGATTTGCATTATCATTTGCCAAATACCTGTCTATATTCACACTGTTTTCTCATGTAGACAGATTACTACTGGGATGTAATTGTTTTTCCAAGGGATAAATAGACTGGGAAAACGACATCCAGTCAGCAGGAAGTTAAGAATTTGCAAGAAATAATGTAGCCAATAACATATATTAATGCTCCGAGGGATCTGTTTCCTTAAACACTCTTACTGAGCCGTTACAGAGCTGGGAAAACGACGGAATATTCTATTCGCTCGTTCCTCCCATCCTCTCATCTGCAGTGTTCTCATGTTCTCGACAGGACAGAAGCGAGGTTAGGAGGTTCCTCTTTGATTTAACTCGACCGAGCAGAGACCGCGGCTCGCGGCGGCGGCGGCGGCAAGCGGTGCAGGAGGGGGGCTGACTGGAGAAATTCTCCGGCGCTGGGTAATTAACTAATGAGGACGCCCCTCTGTGAATGATGGCCGCCATCATTGGCCGGGTTGTTGGCTGCGGTGGGGGCGGGCGGAGGTGGGCGGAGGAAGCAGGTAGCTGCCTAGACTACACTCATCTGTTCCAGGCAGACAGACGGGCCCTACTGACAGGCTTTTGTCCTCCTGATGGCTCTTTTTCCCCCCATTAACCAGAGGGCTGACGGCCTGACAGCGAGACAGACTGCAGACATCGGTCACTCCCATCAAGTGTGATGGGACGAGGCATATTAGCCTGGCAGATGATCTTCTCCGATTTTTCACTGAAGATATGTTTAAGCCCACTGCCTTGCAGCCTACGCTGCATATTGAGTCAGCCGGCACTTTATGACCACTAGAGCAGCTCTCTGACTACACTCAGGGCTTTTTAATCACCTCCTCTCACTCGTTCCCCCTCCCCAACTATACATCCTCACAAAGACAAATGGAGATCACAAACTCCGGGTAGTTTGCCTTTGCTCATTTGCTGATTGAATAATTTATAGAGTGGTTTTACATGGTCTTAATATTTTTATGACACCTGGACCTCAAATTTATATGCGTGTACAGCACGTTAGTGGTTAAAATTACAGGCAAGTAGATGTTTCAATTTGCACAGAGTCAATTTGCACCTTTTAGATTACACTCGGTTGGTTTAGCACAATATTGTGGTGATATTATGAACTGCCAAACCGAGTCGATAAGCGTAGCTTCAGAAGAGTGATTCACTTTATAAAGAGAGGCAAGGGAAACCCCCAGGTGATCCTCCTTTACGCCTACTGTACCCAAGCTGCATGAAATGAAAACCTGCGTCTTAAAATAACTTTTTAAAATTGTTCCAATTTCATTTGTTTGTAACCATGTGAGTGTGTTCACATCGCAACAGGATCAAAATACCCATTTGAGGCCCTCAGAAAGAAATAACATTTCCAAGCAATTCAAAATACATGATTCCACTGTCTGAAAGATCAACATGGAATTGAGGAAGTCCCAGACCACTAGCAATCTACCTTGGACAGGTTGTCCCACCAAATTCAGCCCCAGAGCTGACTGAAAGATGCACGTGGAAGTCTCTAAGAACCCCAGGGTTACTTCAAGGGATTTACAGGGCTTTCTTGCCATAATCAATGTGGAAGTACATGAGTCAACTGTCAGAAGGAGACTGCACAAACTTGGGCTAAATGGGTGCTCAGGAAGGAGAAAGCAGAGGTGGAAAGAATACAGAAATATCCTACTCAAGTTGATGTACTTTTACTTTAATGACATTTTACTCAAGTAAAATTACTGATGTAGAAAACTACGTCAGTAAAGGTAAAAGGAAGTTCATTTAAAGCATATTTACAGTAAAAGTAACATAGTTACTTTTAAAATAATGTTGCGATTTCACCAAGGTTTCCTGAATGTTAAACATGATATTTTACATGCAATACATAGAAAAAGGAAGTGAGGAAATCTATGTACAGTACAAACGGCATTATTGCATTTATTGTGTGTAATGAAAAACAAACAATATATAGGTTAAGAGCTCTGTAGATGTTGCTAAGGTTATACATTTTCTCATCTCAAATTGTGTGTGTATGTGTGTGTATGTGTGTGGGTGTATGCGTGTGTGTGTGTATATATGTGTGTGTGTGTGTATATATGTGTGTGTGTGTTTTGTGTGTGTGTGTGTGTGTGTGTGTATGTGTGTGAGAGTGGACACACATTTCTTGGACACACAGTAACATGAAGTTATGTGAGCCTAATGGGATGACACCAGCTATTGAAACAATAGCACCATTTTCTGCACTATGATATCGCTCTGATCAATAGACGACTGCACCGCATAATCTTTCAGTGACATTTGTCAAATTAAGTCACTTCTGTTTGTCAAGTGTTGAAATAGAAATGTGTGGGAAAAATTGTACTTTCCAGTGGGTGTACTTAAGTTTTCACATGACTGTATAAGTGAATCTGTTCCCAAGTATCACCACCAATAAAACCATTTTAATGTTCCTCAATGTAATCAAAATATGATCAGGTTTTTTTTCATTATTAGAATGACGTTGTGGCCCTCAGATCCTGCGCTCTAGGAGAAATGGTTATCGTGGCTATAAACAGTGTCTGTCATGTCAATGCCTTACTTCTGAGTAAACACGCAGTTAGCTGAAAACCCCTACGGTAACCAGTGCAAATAGCATACTTTTCTTTTCATGAGCAGAGAAAGAAAAAAAGGCAGAGAAGCTACTTTTAGTTTGAAAGGGCACAGTGAGTAGAGCAGTTACACCGCAGGGATCAATATTAAAGGCACCGGCCCAAAGAGATGAGCGGAAAGGGGTAGAGACAGGAGGAGTCATTTATCAGGTGGAGTCTCACTGTCTACAGGCCAAGCTTTTTAAGGACTTCCCTAAACTGGTCTTGGAGCATCTGTCCGCCTCATAAAACCTCCTGTGGTGGTCTCCCACCCCGCCCCCCCACGGCAACAGATCCACGCCAGAGAATCTGCACACTTCAGCGTTTGGAACTGAAGTGATGTATGGCTGGCTCACGCCGCGGTGGTCTCCGCTGCGACCGGTCTGAAGAGTGGCTGCTCCACCAGCTGACACCCCCCCCAGTGTCTCTAATGATGATCAAACAGGCCACCCCTG